>JABTTQ020002556.1:0-134155 GCA_016081115.2 Rehmannia glutinosa | reverse complement strand
AATATTGAGATGTGTCAGGGTTTTTCGACAAGTTCTTGGTGGTGGTTGGCGTGACCGGTTGCATCCACCACCTTCGCTGCCTGGTGACCAACCAACATCATCCTCGAGTCAGCCCCTAAACAACCAAAGCCTCAACAAACATAAGAAACAAAAAAAAAAAGGACGAAGAGAGAAAGAGATGACAAAAAAATCCATCATTGCCCAGTTCATCACCTCTGCCGCTTGTCCTGGTCACCGACCATAATAATCGACCACCAAACCAATCTATACACCTACTAAGAAAATTAATCAAATACCGACCACAATGATCGACCACAAAATCGACCTATATACCCACCATAATTGTCGACCGCATGCTTAATGCCCCTCATTTTTTACCCACTATGGATAGTGGGTATCAACATATGAAAACTCTTTTCTACCCAATTTGACAAAAATGCCCCTCATTTAATTTGAAGATTTTTAATTTTGAAACTGATGCAATTAATGCTTTCCTTGAAAATCGTGTACACTTCCCCCCAAATACACACACCTATGTATAAAATCATATACCCATATCGTGTCATATCGTGCCAATCCCCATGTACATATACATATACATATCGTGCCCAAAATCGTGTCATATCGTGCATATCGTGTCATATAATGTCAACCCTTATCGTGCCCAAATTGTGTCATATTGTGCCCAAATCGTGCCATATCGTGTCATATCGCGCCAACCCCTATCGTGCCCAAATCGTGTCATATCGTGCATATCGTGTCACATCGTGCCAACCCCTATCGTGCCCAAATCGTGCCCATATCGTGTTTCAATAAAATTTAAAAGTATTTTCCATTTATTAAAATACATTAAAAATCCACAAAATTATTTTCAATTCTAAATATTAAAATATAAAAAAAACATGATAATTTGTTAAAAAACAAAAAAAAGAATTGAAGTTATTTTCTAATCAAAAAATTAAATATGAAAATGGTTTTAAAAATAAACTATACACTTTTTTAAAAATATTTTCCATTTATTTAAAGTATCTTAAAATTATAAAATAATAAAACTCAAATTATTTTCAAAAAGTTTTTTTTATAATAAACGATTTTATAACAATCTGATTTTGTTTCAAAAAACTAAAACTTGTGTTAAAAATATGAAATAAAGAAAGTATATTTATGTGAGAGAAATATGTGAGAGAGAAAGTATCAAAGTTATTTGGGTAAAAGAACCACAAAAGTGGGTATAAAACTTAGTTTTTTATCTCACATGTCATAAAAGTTTTTGTCCTATCCCAAGTGGGTAGTTCCCCACCATTTGCTCTTTCTAAATTATAATGGATGTACTAAGAATTTTAACATGGTTTTTCTATTGCAAATAAAATTTTGGGTTGTATGGGTTTGTACCATTCCACGTTCATTTCCATTAAGTGGGCTACTGAGCTTTGTTGTCCTGGCCCTATCATTATTCTTATAAAACTATTCCTAATCACATGCTTAATTGGGCCTCTCAAGTTTTCAAATGATTTGTTGGGTCGATCCACTGATTAGGTTCGAATAAATTTATTGAACAAAATCGGGTATATATGAAGGCAAAAACTATATAAGATCGTCTCATGGTCGCATTTTGTGAGATGGATTCCTACGACCCATGATGCGGCCCAAAAGACCTATGGTATTTTTGTAATATTAGGATAATAGAATGCGATGATAGTTAAAAAGTACTATATTTTCTTGAAAATTATCACTTTTTACTAAAAAGTATTAGTTTTTTTATCGAAAAGTATCACGTTTTACTTTGTAAAGTATTAGTTTTTCTTCAAAAGTATCTTTTTTACTTTGGAAAGTACTAGTTTTTTCTAAAAATGATTGCATGTTGAATCGAAAAGTATTACAATTTTAGGTAAATCATTGTGCGTTTAAGTGAAAAGTATTACATATTGAATTTGAAAAGTATTTAATAGTTCCACAAAGGTATTTTCTTATTAAAAGTACTACTAGAACCCTAAAAAGTATTAGTTTTTATCCATGCAATTTGTTTATTTGACATAATTATCGAAGAGAACTAAGCGAATGTCCATTTATAGGGGTTGAAGTCTTGTGGTTTCAATTTAAAAAAAAACCGGTGGGGGACTCTGTGGTTTTTTCTGAGCCTTTCCGCTAGATTATTGTAAGGTTCCCGTTCATAATCTAGGGAAATACTCTGATCTGCGAAAGTTTCATCTTACCAAAGTTGTCAGGCATCTCATTAAGGTCTAAACAAATCAAGTCCAGTGTTCTCAATGATTTCAACATCTCAAATTTATTGTGCCAAACCTGAATACGGCCAACGATTTTTGAGATTATTACTCTGCACACGCACAACGTAAAGAGAGATGGCGAGTATTTTTATAGACACCATACTCCTCATATATTTCCTGGTGCACACACGTATGACAAGAGATTTGCTGCGCCAGACCATGAATGAGATCATGAGATCATGCATTTAGGAGTTACTTTTAGAAATTGGAAGTTGGAAGAGATATTATTTTTCTTGGTCGGAAGAGGAGGCTAGATAGGTAGAAGAATATTTGATTCTATTGATTATTCTTTTCAAATTTTTTTGGCTTGTTATAAAATGAGCATGTCACCCTATTTATACTAAGACAACTTTCTAAACCAAATGGCTAGGATTTATTTGATCTAAAGCTATAATTTATCCACTAGAACTATCTTCTAAAATATCTAGCAACCTAGAAGTTTCTGCAACTTTCTTCAACAAACATCTAAGATATTTTAATAAGATATTTCTAGAGAAATTCTAGAACTTGGGGCATTTGGGCTTGGACTCTTATTTTATCTTTTAACTAAAAAATAAGGATAAGGACACAATTACCCTACTTTTCTGGACAAAAGTCAGGCTTTTACGCTTCCCGGTAATTTTTGGACAAAATTACGTTACGCACCTTTTTTTGGACAAAAATACGCTCCTGCCAAAATTTTCGGACTTTTTTACGTTGTTGTTTCTTTGTTGTTTCAAACATGTTTCTTCTAATCAAATTTCAGTGAAAAAAATAAATTTTGCCCTCGTTAACTAATTCATTTATACTCAAAATCTTTTTAAAAAAATAAGAAATATACACATAAAACAACATATATTAAAACCAAACAAATTGAAAATAATATGGAAACAACATGAATAAAAAAACACAATTCAACTTTTGATCCAATGTCTGAAAACATAAAAAACATGGAAACAACCAAGAAACAATATAGAAATAAACCAGAAATAATATAGAAAACACCATATGAGCAAAAAGAGTTTAAAAATAGGTAAAAATTATATTTAAACATCGAAAACTACGTGGAAATGACAAAGAATCATATGTACAATATTAAAAAGGGTATGGAAACAACCTAGAAACTATGTAATAATATTAAAAACACCACATGAATAGAAAGGGCTTAAAAGTAGGCAAAAAATGCTACACATTGAAAACTACATGGAAACAACAAAAACAATTATTCAAACAACATTAAAAATATTATAGAACAACACAAAAACAATAGAAACAATGTACAAATCAATACATGAACAAAAAGCAGCATAAAAAATAGGTAAAAGTTGTTTTGAAACATCAAAACAACAAAAAAACAACAAAGAAATAAATTTAAACAACATCGAAACAACATATATAACATATAAAACAATACAGGAAAAGAAAAAACGAAAAAAAAACGTAAAAATAATAATAAAAATATATTTTTTCAATAATTGAGGTATTTCCGGTAATTTTCCTAAAAAATATATTTTCAAGCCCAATATTATTTGGACCTAAATCAAGTTTATTTTCCAACAAGAAGATCACAAATATAAGTCAATATGGTCACATTCATATAAACCAACAAGGCCAACAACGAAATCCATATATGTTGACAGAATCACGATTATATATGCCAGCAAAGGAAATCTCATATAAGCCGAAAAAGACAACAAATATCAATATACTTTCCTTTTAATTAGTGTATTACTCTTTCATTGGCGTTTTCTATTTGAGCTCTAGACTCTTTCATCATACCTAAGTTATTAAGTCACAAGTTTTAATTCTTTATTATGATTGCAAAGTACAAATTTATATATAAATAATCATTTATCCATTTGTATTACTAAACACAAGGTTTTATTTAGATATAAATACAAAATACAAATTTATACAATTATAATAATTATGAGGATTCTAAAAATTTTACACTACTTATAAAATGATGCAAAATGATATTAGTAACAAGAATATAAAAAAATATAGCATTTCTTTTCAACAAAACACGAGTAAATCGTGATTAATATATATTGATATCAATTTTGAAAATTCGTAATAAATTACACAAAAATCATATACCTTGATTCAAGTTACAATAAAAACCTTAAGATGTGGGCTTCCAAAGTAAAATATAGTCATGATGATTTGATCACTAAAAATTATTGAATTTGCCCAAACAGTAACCATGACCAGTGTAAATATTTTGGAGAAGAAAAATCAAGATTTGCTAAATCAATTGTGGAGATAAATGGATATAATTTATAATCTGAATGTAATTTTTTGTTTCATAAACAATTATTTGATTTTAATTTGATATATATTTGTAGAGAAAATGTAGGAGATAGATTAATACAAAATTGTGTTTTTTTTAATATTCATGAAATAGGTTGCCCCAATTAAGCGAAAAAGCTGAGGCGGTAGCCTCATTGGCCTCACTAAAGGATCGGGCATGTTGCACATAATAAGCATCCCTTTGGTCGTCGTGGATGTTTGTGTAGAAACGAGCTTTGTTTCCTTCTTCTTGGATTTCTTGATTAATGGGTTGAGCTTGTTCGTCTTCATCATCTTGGATTTCTGGATTAATGGATTGAGCCATGTCCGATCCTTTAGTGAGGCAAATGAGGACACCACCTCAGGCGCCCGGGCGAAATTGCGCCAGCCCATTTCATGAGTATTAAAAAGAATCACAATTTTGTATTAATCTATCTCCTACATTTTCTCTACAAATATATATCAAATCAAAATCAAAATCAAATAAATGTTTATGAAACCAAAAATTACATTCAGATTATAAATTATTTAATTATTATAATAGATAAAATATATTTTAAAATAAAATATATGGTATTATAGGCTTTTAATAGGCTCGGGCTAGGCTTAAACAGGTCAGGCTTCGGCTAAAAAAGCTTATTATATTTAATAGATCAGGCTTAGGCCAAAACAAATGTAAACTAGGACTAGGCCGTCAGTCAACGCCAAATCGGCCCGATCTCGCCTATTTCCATCTCTAGTTGCGATTTTAGACCCACGGTTTGCATTTTTGGTCCAAAAGTTTGCTTTTAGATAAATATAGTCACATAAAAACCTGAAATTGCATTTTTGGTACCATGACCGTCAAAAAACTAATGGAACGCGTCACGTGTCATTAGGTTGTTGACAAACATTGCAGTAATAGTCCATAAGAGATAGACATTACAATTTTAGTATCATTGTTTGCAAGTATGGTCCCAATTGTTTTATGCAAAACAATTCCATAGTAATCTAAAATTATTTTTATAGTATTGCATTGGGATTTGACTTTTGGATATAGTAAATGCGCAATTTTATAAAAAAATATTATATATTAATCATTAGTTATATTTGTACTATATTTTTCATTAAACTTAATATCTAAAAGAAAAATCTAAGATAATGCACACATAATCTTAAAGGTGAAAGTTGTTTTGGAAGATTTAGATTTTGATGATACTCAAATTGAGACTTCTCCTACTAAGATTATAAAAGACCTAAATCCGCCCCTATTCATATTTGTGTCTGGTAGGTATGACCAACTAGATATACTCACTTCGTACATTAAGATAATTTGACCTTATTTGATGTGCCTCATACATACAATAAAAAAATCACAAAACAAATAGTGAAACTAGTTTTGTAACAAAAAGACCATCGTTGAAAGGTCCTGCAAAGCAAAATAGTCCTGTAACTATATAAAAATCACTCTAGTTTTAATGAAAAAATTGCAATTTTAGTCCCGTAATTATAGAGAGAGAAATTGGTCCCTTTCAGATTTGATTTGGCAAAAACACCCTGTAACTCCTTTATCTTCTCAATTTGAGGATCTTTTTTGCCGGAAAATTGAATTTTTGCTGGAAAATTAAATTAATTGAGGATTTTGGGTTTTCCTCCGGCTAATTTGTACATGATCGATATATTTAACTTACATGGCACCTTCATGACCATACCCAATTCAAGTGGCACTTGCCAAAGTGGAAAAATAAATTATTTTTAATTATTAATATCTTATTTAATTCAAAATACTAAAATTAAATATATATATATATATATATATAATTTACATTGCATCCACGTGACCTTGCTCGATATATTTAATTTACATTGCTACGGCCTTATCCAAATTAAGTGGGATACCGGTTACGGCCCTATCCAAGTGAAGTGGGATATTGGCTACGGTCTTATCCAAATTAAGTGGAATACCGGCTATGGTCCTATCCAAGTGAAATGGAATATTGGCTACGGCCTTATCCAAATTAAGTGGGATGCCGGCTACGGCCCTCTCCAAGTGAAGTGAGATAATGGCTACGATTTTATCGATTGAAAGTGAAAGTAAATTTAGTATCCAATTTAGTAAAAAATTCAATTGTAATGATTTAGACCTTGGACTTATTTGTTATAATAGCAGGGCGTAGGACCCTGAGGACCAATTATTATATTGTAAATTATTTCTTTTGGATTCCGCTGCAACTATACTTTGACTTAGTTGTTCCCTTATGTATGCTTAATTGGGATTTTGTCGTTCTATTGATATATGTTGGAGGATAGTTAAGCTGGATTGGTAAACCGGTATAAGTTTGGTAAATTGTGTCACAGCTTACGTTTTGGGACGTGATAGTTATGGTATCGAGCCGGCTAGTAAAGAGAAGACTTACAGAAAACGACTCAAGATAGGACCCTTCGCTTTGTAATGGGAATTACCACTTATTGAATCGTTCAAAATAAAATAATTCCATAATAGTTGGAAAGTATAGAACTAATTATGTTATATTAATAATTATCCTATTGTAATAATACACCACTTAGAAGACATGGTGAGTGAGTAATTTCTTACTAAATATTTTGCCTTGATTAGTATCATATTCTTGATTTTGACAAACGCTACTTATGTTTTGTTTAGGAATGGCGTCCGAATTTCCAACGTGGTCGATGGTGTACAAATTAACCCCGAGAGAGACTACCATAAGTAGGCGGCCACGATTCGTGTCGTGCGACTCGATTCAAAGTTAAACGAAATGCGCCGTCGTTAAAAGATGTACTAGCTTTACATGCACGACAAAGAAAATGCCCTCACTAATCAACTCGAGGAACCGTAGAACTATACGAGCACGAGGATCGGATACAAGTGCTTGGAGCGACTTGACCAAAAAACAAGGGGACGCATTTTGGGAAAATGAAAAATATCAAAACAAGTTTAGGTCAACCATGAATTACGGAAAAGATTGATCAATTCGAGCGTTTGGCTAATCATCAATGTGAACGTCACAGGACCTTGAGGGCAAGTACAACAACACATGGGAACCATCAACGACTCGGATAGGACAAGAATGTTATTACAAAACCAAGTCATGTCTCTATAAATTCAAATAGAGACCCAGGAGGAGCAAATGTCGTTAAACCAGGCGGATTTCCAGGCACAAGTTCAATTACTGCAGAATAGAATTTTGGAGACCGTCAATATTGCTCCGGAGATAGCCCTAGAAAATGAAGAAGAATGGGAAGAAGATCCGGAAGAGGATCCTGAAGAAGACCCAGAGGAGGATCCAGAAAAGGAACCCAAGAAGATCCGAGGAAGATGAGCCTCAAATGGACCCGATGAATGTTCTACGAGGATCCAAAAATGGCGGGGAAGATCCGGCTCCGAAAGAAATGATATGGTTGACGATAGTGACGATGATGATCATAGTGACATCATCGATTAGATTAGCCTTACTTGTTGTACCCTACTTTATACATCAAAACTCTGTAATCGCGAAGTTTCATATGTAATGGATTGTAATCATAGGACATTTGACTGAGTTATTATAACTCAAATGGCAGTATTCGTAAAATAACTCTTGCAATTGTCTTAATGTGATTGTACTTACATTCAACATAGTTGGTTCGTCAAATTAGGTATTATGCATCATTGATCGATGTACCATAGCTCATAATTTTAATTACACAAGTTGAGTGGATGCTAATTATTCTAAACACGAGATGGTGGTCAAAGTCTCAAAGAGGCGAGAGGAGACCACGTAACATGGACGGGGAAACTTTAACCTCCGCAGGAGAGAACACCATCACCGAACTTCCACCACCTCCCCCAGCTGTCGGGCCTGATCTGACTGCATAGGCCCTTCAACAGATCTTACTATTCATGAAGCAATAGACTGGACAAAATCAGAATGTACAAGAACCGGTATGGTAAGCACATGATTGAGTGTTGGAATAATTCCTGCATTTTGATCCACCCATCTTTCGGGGAGAACCGGATGATGCCAAGGCTGAGGATTGGATTGAACAAATGGAAAACATGTTGCCCTGCGATATACCAGGGAACAGCAAGTCACCTTAGCGGTATTTCAATTGGAATCCACCGCCATGATTGGTGGAAATCTGTGGAGAGAATGTGGGAACAAGACCGAATCCAAAGGACGTGGGACAACTTTCTTTTAGAATTCAGGGACCAATACATTTCTCAGGTGGTCCAAGAAGCGAGGCGTGATGAATGTCACCATTTGAGGTAAGGGAGTATGATCGTGACCCAATACGAATCAGAATTTCACTTATTGTCAAAGTAAGGTTTGGGGTCCATAAGTACCGAGGCGGACAAATTGTATAAATTTACTCGAGGATTGAGATTAGAACTATAAAGACAACTATTGACAGTGGAAATGGATACATACTTTGATGTGGTTAGGGCCACCTCTCGTGTGGAAATGGGTTTGAACCAAATCGGGAAACTTCAACAGAACAAGGAATCGAGATCAAAGAGGCTAGTAATCAAGAAGACAACTGGACCATCTACAAAATTTCAAAAGGGCGGAACTGGACTGGCCAAAAATGGGAAGCAAAATTTGCTCTCACTGCCACAAGCCGGGACATACACCAGATCAGTGTTGGTGGAAATAATGGAAATGCCTCAAATGTGGCAGCGCTTGTTAGTCCAAGTGGCTACGATAATCTAGAGGGGGTGAATAGATTATGCCGATTTTTGCAAATTATCATCTTTTTCGAATGAACAAATGAATGACAAGAATGTAAATGCGGAAATTAAACAATACACGTTGATTTATAGTAGTTCAACCCACCTAAGGCCTAATCTACTACCACCCTAGTATATTCGAAGTGGATTTCAAAAAGAAAAAAAAATTATTAACAATTACCACAATTGTTACAACACCACCTTTGAAGATTACCACAATCTTCTTACAACACATTCAAGAAGATTACCACAATCTTTCTTCAACACCTATGAAGAGTACTACACTCTTCAACACTTAAGATCACCCAAGTGTGTTCTTACTACAAGAACACTAACAAAGATATCTTGTTTTGGATGATAGAAAAATTCAAGATTACAACTCAATAAATAAAGTATACAAACTTTGAGATCAAGTGTAATCAAGAATAAAAAGCCTAGACCTCAAGATTGTGCAAGTGCAAGAACTGAGGCTATTACAACAAGAATGAAAAAAAGAAAGCTTTGGGAATTTTGCAGATTTCTTGTTGTATTGTTTGCTTGTGTGTTGTATTGTTTGCTTCAAGTATTCCTCTATTTATAGGAGAATCTTCAAGATTGGATCTCCAACATAGGCTCCTCCATCTCCACTTTTGTCTACAAAAAGAAGATCACAAGATGTAGAAATATTGTACAAAATTGTTAAAGTAAATCTTGCAGATAATGGTTGTCCAACGGTTTGAATTTTGCTGTCAAAAACATAAGTCGACCTCGAGTAGAAATAAAAATTTGAAAATAGATTGCACTATTTTACACGGGAGGTAGTCGACGGGGGGGCAAAAATCGACCCCTGTTGGAGTTGAGGTCCTTAAAAATAATCTGAAAATGAGTTCTATAGTTTGCCAAACTTGCAACCACTCGACCTCCTCTTTTATTCCCGATTTTGTTTTCTATTTCAGTTTCGACTTCCGACACGGGTTGCCCTCTAGGGCGGCTCCTGGTTGACCTCAAAACAGTGTTGTCCGATTTTTGACAAAAATAAACTTCAAGAAATACTCCAAAAAATAGTAAAAATATTTTAAATCAATTGGGAGTATTTAGACAACATTTAAAAACATTGTTTTGGTGTAAAAACTCAGTTAAACAAAATCATGATAAAAACATTTATCTAACAAATTAGACATCAACTCCGTGGATCGCCCAATGATTTCTACCCTCGAAACAAACCCGCATCACCTCGAAACTTGAAATGGACCAGACAACCGAACAAGGGCACCAACTCGTATATTTAATTTGGCCGAAGAAGGCCCGAATGCAACAGACGTGGTGGAAGGTACGCTTTTGGTATCTGATCACCGTGCTAAAGTATTATTTGATCCCGGATCATCTCTTTCATTTGTCGTACCCCAATTTGCTCATAATTTGCATATATGCATGAAATGCATGCCTATCTGTTAGAGGTGTTAGCTCCTATGGGCGCAAGCCAAATAACTGACTCCATATATAACACATGTGAAGTTAAAATTGAAGATGTGCATTTTCATGTTAATTTGATATTACTACCCATATCGGAGTATGATATTATTTTGGGAATGGATTGGCTATCTGAACATTTTGCCCAAATGGATTGTCACAAAAAAACAGTTAAGCTATGTAGACCAGGGAAACCAGTAGTGGGGCTATCAGGAAGGGCTCGAGTCTCGATGGCCATCAAGGCTAGAAAAGTAATCACTAATGGAGCACATTAGTACTTAGCGTTTATAATTAACAAACCTAATGATGAAACCCAAATTCACGAGGTGTCCATAGTGTCAGAATCTTAGATGTGTTTCCACAAGAACTCACAGTTATCCCCAGATAGGGAAGTTGAGTTCACCATCGAAATCTTTCCAGGGACCGCGCCAATAGCAAGAATACCCTATAGGATGGCCCCTGTGGAATTGCAAGAATTAAAAGCTTAGTTACATAAACTGATGGAAGTGGGTTTTATTAGACCAAGTACATCACCATAGGGAGCTCCAGTGCTTTTTGTCAAGAAAAAAGATGGGACACTAAGGTTGTGCTTAGACTATCGTGGCCTTAACAATGTGACCATCAAGAATAAGTATCCCCTTCCGAGGATCGATGAACTATTCGACTAACTCTAAGGAGCCATAGTGTACTCAAAACTTGATTTACAACAAGGATACTATCAATTGAAGATTAAGGAGGAAGACATCCCTAAGACAGTATTCCAAATTAGATATGGATACTACGAGTTTATAGTAATGTCGTTTGGACTAACAAATGCCCCCGCAGAATTTATGGACCTGATGCACCAAGTCTTTCGACCTTACTTAGATCAATTTGTAGTGATTTTCATTGATGACATACTGGTGTACTCCAAGTCAAAAGAGGATCATGAACGTCATTTGAGAATGGTGTTGGAAGCACTAAGAATGCACAAATTATATGCCAAGTTTAGCAAATGCGAATTCTGGCTTAAAGAAATTACCTTTCTGGGACACATAGTGTCTGGGGATGGAATCGCATTAGATCTGTCAAAGGTACAAACCGTTGTTGAGGGTAAACGATCAGAAACAGTGACCGAGGTAGGAAACTTTTGGGGATTGGCAGGATATTACTGAAGATTTATCAAGGATTTCTCCATAATTAATAAACCTCTCTCACAATTGACTCAGAAACAAGTCAAATTCGAATGGAATGATGAATGTGAGACCAATTTCCAAGAACTAAAGAAACGACTCATGACCACTTTGGTCTTGGCCCTCCCGAATGGCGCAGAAGGTTTTGTCATTATAGTGATGCGTCAAAAGAGGGGTTGGGAGCAGAACTTATACAAGAGGGAAAAGTAAGCGCTTATGCCTCACGGAAATTGGAACCATATGAGGCTAATTACCCGAGGCATGATATAGAATTACCAGTAATAGTGTTCGCATTGAAAAAATGGCGACACTACTTATATGGGGCAACGTTCACCATGTTCACGGATCATAAGAGTTTGAAATATTTATTCTCTAAGAAGGACCTCAAATTGAGACAGAGGAGATGGATGGAACTAATCGAAGATTATCACTTCGATATTCAATACCACCCTGGGAAATCCAATGTAGTAGCAGATGCCTTGAGTAGGAAGGCTAGCATCGCCAGACTGATGATTAGGGAATGGAAATCCCTGGAAGAGTTGAGCGTATGGAATCCGACAAGAACGGACACCAAAATATTTGTGCTAATATTTTTAATGAGACCTGAATTGCTAAACGAGATTAAAACAGCACAAGAGGGAGACCCAAAGATCAGAGAGCTTATGAAGAAGGTTGTAACGGGAGATCGCCCATAATTCTACATAGCAGAAGACAAAATCTTGAGGTTTAAGAACTGGGTGTGTGTACCAAACAATGAGGAACAGAAAAATAACATTCTAAGTGAAGCACATCGCTCAAAGTACATACATCCCAGCAGTAATAAAATGTACAAGGATTTGAAACAACACCTTTGGTGGGTAAACATGAAGAATCAAGTAGCCGAGTATGTAGCCAGATGTCTGATGTGCCAACGAGTCAAAGTTGAACACCAACGAACGTCCGGGTTAGCGATCATTACAGATTCCCGAATGGAAATATGAATATAACACCATGGATTTTGTAATGGATTTGCCTAGAACCAAGGGAGGACACGATACTATAAGGGTTGTAGCAGATTGACTCACGAAATCAGCCCACTTTTTACCAAAAAAACATGAACAAATCTATAGAAACTAGCACGGTGTATATCCGAGAAATCATGCGACTACATGGAGTACCGAGGGATATTGTTTCAGATAGAGATCCATGATTTGTCTCGAGATTTTGGAAATGCTTACATGAAGAACTAGGAACCTCGTTGAGTTTTAGTACAGTAGCACACTCACAGACTGATGGACAATCAGAACGGACGATCCAAACTCTCAAACATATGTTACGAACCTAGATTTCCAAGGAAGTTGGGACTCTTATTTACCATTGGCTGAATTTGCTTACAACAACAACTATCATGCCACAATTGGGATGACGCCATACGAAGTACTATACAGACGGAAGTATAGATCCCCACTATATTGGGAAATCGATGATCAGTGGACTCCGAAAGAGAAATGAAAGTCACCAATGATTTCGAAGGTCGACTTAGTCGAAGGCCATGGAAAAAGTCAGGATGATCAAGGAGAGGATTCGTACCGCTCAGAGCTGACAAAAGAACTATACAGACAAGAGAAGAAAGGATTTAGAATTCAAGGTGGGAGACGAAGTATTCCTCAGACATTCACCACAAAAGGGATTAATACACCCTAAGAAGGGAGGAAAGTTGAGCCCGAGATTCATTGGGCCATATAAGATACTTAAGAGAGTCGGGAAGCTGGCTTATCAATTAGAACTTCCGCATCTTATAGGTAGTATGCATGACGTGTTCCACGTCTCCAGATTAAGGAAATACCAATCCCACCCGAAGCACATTATCACAGAGGAAATTCTACCCATAATAGAGATTTTATCTTACACTGAGAAACCGATAGGAATCATCGATAGAGAAGTACGCCAAATTGAGAAGAAGAGAGATCCCAATGGTCAATGTAGTGTGGCAAGCACATGATCGAGATGAAGACGCCACATGGTAAATGGAGGGCGATACCCATAACTATTTTAAGAGAAATTTGGGGACCGAATTCTTTTAAAGAGGGGAGAATGTGAAGCCCCAACTTTTACCAACATAAGACACGATGTTGTATAGTGATGAACTATTTGGCTAAGTGTCACAAACCTATTATTAATGAAATTTGACAAGACTTTTATTTATTCCTTCCAACGTCAATTACTCCTTCCTTATTTCCGAGCGTACCAATTTTAATTCTTTCTCAAGTATTAATACTTGATCGATTAATTATGACTTTAGAAATGCTAGACCTTCGATAATTTAGGAGTACATTTCAATCCTTATACAAATATTTCACCTCCTTCAATAATACATTCCCATTCATCTCCTCACGTCCTCTTATTCCTACTATCTCCTCTTATTCCTACTATCTCTATTTTTCTTTGGTGCCTCCTTCGTAATCGTCTTCCTGTGGATATCAAGCTTCGGGACGTGGCACTTCCTTGCCTCACGTTCTTTGGTGTTGCTTGAATAATCCACATTCATCTCCTCAGTCGAATCTATCCTCACCTCTTTTTGATGAATGATCTTTATTTCATCCGTGTGGAATCACTTTCTCCCTTGGTTTGATACTACACTTCCACACACCACTGATATGATATTGTTCCTTTCATTTTGGAGGAATCGCACACACGGATCACACACGAGGCACTTGAGTTTCTTGGTTCCCTGCTTGATTTTATGGTTTGTCTGGACGGAAACGAATAGTGTCAAGCATCGACACATTCCTTTCTTGGCTTCTCACATTATTTGGCAGGTGGAGCGGTATCTCTGGATTCTTGTTTCATGTTGGCGTTTGAGCCCTTCGGATTGGTCTGGATGCCTCCCTACTGTGATTTTTTTGCAGGGGAATGCTCCACCACAGGTTTCACGCAGGCCTAGGTTGGTGATTTGGCGAGCCCCTCAGTCTTCTCAGATCAAGCTGAACACGGATGGTTCGTTTGATCGAGACACCTTGATTGCTGGCGGAAGGGGATTGATTCGAGATCATTCAGGCAGACTTATGTTGGCTTTTCATTGTTCTCTCCAGGCGGTGTCTAGCTTTCATGCTGAGCTACTAGCGCCGGAGATGGGACCGCGGCATGCCCATCGCTTTTCTCTTGATTTGGATCGAGTTGGGCGCACGCGGTGGTCACCACGATCACTTCGGTGGTCGTGGCTCTTGCAAAGGAGTTCAAGACACCCTAATTCGCATTCGAACATGCTTTGAAGGACCTTCAAAAGATTTGATTTCCCACATACACGAGAGAGGGGAATCGACCAGATCACCTAGCGAGTTGGGAGCCGCTACCCTTGCGCGATCACATTGTTGATGAGGGCACACTGACTTCTCACCACCTTCTTGCGCTCATTCGGATGGACCAAATGGGATATCCGAGCTTGATTTTCATAGATCATTGGTTCTCCTATTATTCTTTAGATTTCTCTCTATGATAGTCTTTCTAGATATCGTAGTGATAGGTTATTTGTTCTTTGATTTTCCCCGCCTTGACGGGTATGACATTGTATGACATTTTGATTATTTGATATACAGGTAGGGGATCACGCCTCAATCCCCCACCCCCCGGGGTGTTATTTTGCTAAAACAAAAAAGGTACCTCGAAATTTTCTGACTTATTTAATATGGTATTTTGAACTTTAAGTTCAAATTTCATAACCATCCGACATGAAACGATGAGGTACCTAACTTTCAAATTTTTCAAACTTATTACTGTCCTAAGAAGTATTTGAAAATTAGAATCACCTTCCGGGTTTAAGAGCTACCTAATTTTAAAATATCAAGTCAAAAACCGCAATTTTTGGAAACTAGAGAGTGAATCTGCAAATTTTATAACATCCGTCCCGAGCCTCCGAAAAATATAATCCTAATGGAAATTTAAAAATTTTTGAAACAGACCTTACCCATTTCCGAGTCCTAATTGAAACTTATCGAATTTTTAGAACCCTTGAAGGAAATATTATGCTTAGTAAAAATGAATTTTTATTTTTAAAATTTGCTAAGGACCTTGAAGTGAATATTTTCTAACTCGGTTACCTTATTAATATTTGATGTTTACATACTTATCTAACAAAAATATCGAGCTTGAACATAATGCACCGAATCAAATATTAAAACCGGCTAGATTATCCGCTGGAAACTAGACCGCGGTTTTTGTTTTTGAAATAAATACCGGATATTGTGTGACCAAGATCATTCTGAACTTGCTAACTGATTTTATCAAATTTTTCGAACGAGCAAGATAGTACTTGGAAGAGAAATCTTGAAGTGAAGATTTAAGTGAAACGTAAAGTGGAATTAAATAGTGCAGTGAAATTTGAAGTGAAGTGAAATTCGAAGTGAAATGTGAAATGAAGTGAATTTTAAAGTGAAATGAGAATTGAAATGTGAAGTGAAATGATAAGTAGAAGTGAATTTGAGAATGAAAATGAAAAGTAAAGTGAAAATTAAAGTGGGATAATGGCTACGACCTTATCCAAGTGAAGTGAGATATTGGCTACGGCCTTATCCAAATTAAGTGGGATACCGGCTTTTTCCTATCCAAGTGAAGTAGGATATTGGCTACAACCTTATCCAAATTAAGTGGAAGTAAATTTAATAAGACAATAATAATATTTAACTGATTCAAACAATCTAACATAATGATTAATGGAAATCTTTATACAAATAACGAGACACAGTCATATGCACTCTCATGCATTGATTTCCATGAAACTATTTTCCGTGCATAAAAATGAGCCACACTCGCACACCGGCACCCACCCACTAAGAATTTTTGTTTTCAGCCCACCTCTTTTATCAACCAGAAGATGAAGGACTGTATCAGGACGCTGGTGATGACGGATCCCAAGACGGAGCCTAGTTCTATATTGTATCATGGATTTTATCAAGACAATGGATTTTAATTGTAATGATTTAGACCTTGGACTTATTTGGTGTAATTTATGTTGCACCGAGGAACAATTATTATGTTGCAATTTATTTCTTTTGGATTCCACTGCAACCATACTCTGACTTAGTTATTTCCTTATCTATGCTTAATTGGGATTTTGTCGTTCTATTGATGTATGTTGGAGGATAGTTAAGCTGGATTGGTAAACCGGTATAAGTTTGGTAAATTGTGTCACGGCTTCAGTTTTGGGGCGTGACAATCTGTCCTCACATACTCACCCCAAGATAGACTCATGATCCAAACCCAAAATTAGGGGAAGTTTATGTTTCTGAGAATGAATTCATAACAAAATTAGAGGAACTGAAAAGACGTAAACGTTTTAGCTGGTGAATAGCATTGTTTGTTTCTAACAACATAATAAAATCCACTTCATTGCATGATTTCAAGAACCAAAAACCTTCAGGCCTTTGGACAGATAAATAAATAAAAAAAAGGACAAACTGAAAATCCACAGTAATCTTACACTATAATCACAACATTGCAAACAAATATAAACTACCCTCCTGTCTTTATATACTTGTATTCATGGACTCAGAAGAAATTTTGATAGTTTGCATAAATATTTCCTCTCAGATAAAGATAACTCAGTAAACACCAAATTGAGCTGCTGTAAGATACAAAATATGTTCCGAGCATTTTATCCGGCCCCTTCAACCAAAACTTCACCCCTGCTTCAGAATCGATTTCGCCAGACGACCGTTTCTGAGTGAAGAACAACTAATTAGTATTCCAACTCAGATGCTCGTATTGTATACATAATAAAACTGGATAATTAAGTTCCATTCCTCCAAACAAAGCTGCCGATGCAGAAAAAGTTGCAAATTCTTCAGGGATACATCTCAATGGCAGCTGGACTAATAGGTATTACACCAGAGGATGAAACGAGAGCATCAACGAATACATCATGTGGAGTGATTGGTATGACACCATCTTCCAGTATCTGCCGTGAATATGAAAGAGCAACTATACATGAAAAGAAAATGTGTCAGTATGCAAAGACTAATTAGCAATGTGAAAATATTGCAGCTAAAACTCAGACATATATGTATGTACTAGTGTAATGAATAGAGTAGCATACCAAATAAAGGTTTCTTCCATTTGCGATCCTTTGCAAGCTCTTGATATTTTGTGAGAAAGGTATCGTAGTAACTTCATTTCATTCATTGCAACAACAGACACAACAAAGACAAACAAAAATCAGTGTGCGTTCGAGAAAGATAAAATCTCACACCAAGTATAAAAAGCTCAAAACATCCACACCTGCTAATATTGTGTACCTACAGTATTTATATACAGATGAATACATGTATACATAGAAAGTATTTTCCTAACCCTTAAGCCTTTTTTGTATTCTTTCCCCTGCTTTTTCTTTTTACTTTTGCCTTTAGAACTACTCTTTTAGCAGGGGATGTGTAGTGAAAGCGGGTCTACCCTATTTATTTTCAGATCCTCAAAAGGAAGCAAGTGCCTGAATACAAACTGAGACATTTCTACGTCAATTGAAAATTTGGAAACGAAAGGGATCCTTTGAAGATTAGATAAGGAAGAACATCAGCTACTGCAAATTAGTTCCGTAAAATATCAAAAAGTATAATCAAGTTTCATCAGGGAAATTCAAAAAAAAAAAAATATCTATGCATTTTTAATTCTAGAGACGTACAGAAAACTTCCACTGTGGCAACAAAAAGTGATAAGATAACTTCAAGTTAATTCCTTCTAAACTTGCATACATAGTTTCAGATGTTAGAGAGTTAGACGCTTTTTCTAATTGAAGTACACAGGTTGCCGACATCCTAACCGTGGAAATACAATGACTGAAAAAAAGAATTTGCGACCTACCCTCCACCACGGCCTAAGCGTCGCCCAGATTTGTCAAAAGCAAGTCCTGTGACAATAAAAGGAACATATACTTGAAGATATTCTCTTATTAAATTGAAAAGCACTTCCATTCAATTGTTGGAGTAGGATGCTCGAAGGTCTTACCAGGTAAAAGGAACAAGTCAACAGGATCATTCGCAAACATAACTGCATAAAGATAATTACACTCAATAGATTCAGAAATCACGTAATAGTATCACAAAATAACTTCTAAAGAGTAGATATTACGTCAACAGCAACAAGCATGCATGAACTTCAGGTTAATGCAGCCAAAACGGAGCAATACTATGGGAGTTTTTGCAAACTCCAAAAAAAAAGTGATTCTCAGCTTCTATTTGGAAAAAATAATGTTTTTTGCTTATAGAAGCTGAGGATCACTTTTTTTTTTAGAGTTTGCAAATACTCTCTAACTGATGTTTGGACCAAATATTGGCCTTCTGGAGGTGGGTTGGAGCACTGGCTGCTTCTTGCTTCTTTAGAAAAGCAGAAGCTGCGGCACATGGAATCAAGGCTAGGATACTAGATCTCAAGAGTTGAGAAAAAATGTAAAATGATTAATAACATAAATATGCTCTTCTAATAGTTTTGCAAAATACTTAGTCTCGTGCTCCTTTTCCTGAAGTGCATACAGATGAAAGCTACATATTGAATTCTGTTGGCATGCCCATCATTGATAATAGTCATAAAATCTGGTCAATCATATCAAGTTTCTACATGCTGTAGGGCTCACGTTGCTCCAAGTTCAGGGTAGATATAAGTGTTTATGTTGTCAATTATCAAAATAGAAAACTATGTGTAACTTTTAATATAGGGATAATTACAAAAAGCCCCCTGAGGTTTGGGCTAATTACAAAAAAAAAACAGAGGTTTTTAGAAATTACAAAAAACCCCTTTAGGTTTGATTTGTCTTATATTTTCCCCCTTCATATGCAAAAAATATTTCAAAAGCCCTCTTATGTTTATCAAAATATTACAGTTGCCCCCTTAAATTTAAGACACAATCAATCCTCAAGGGGTTTTTTGTAATTTTCGAAAACCTTGTGGTTTTTTTGTAATTAGCCCAAACCTTAGGGGGATTTTTGTAATTATCCCTTTAATATAACAAAACTATCACCGGACATGTAATTGGCAAGCAGAACTTAGGAATATTGATAAGACAGCCTAATAGTTATACTCTAGAAAATGAGAAACTTTACAGGAAAACATTACCATCTTCTCGTTCGTTTCCCTCAGCGTCACAAGGAGCAGGTTCTAATATGTCCATTGAGTTTGCAATCAAATCATCCATCTTAGAGATGTTCAGCATCCGCATGAAACAATTCTTGTCTTCCACCCTAGGAACATAAAGCTTCTTTCTAACCTGTGAATGATCATCTTATTGAAGAATGGAAAAATAAGAACTTGTTTTAACGGATGCAACATTAATACGAAAACAATCATGAAAATAAAGTATTCTCATTATCAAACCTTCCATGAAAACTCAATCAAACATCTTCACTTTTTCCATATCTCATACTTAGAAATGTAAAGTTAAACGGGGTGCCAACGCAATCAGTGTATGGTATAGTTTTTTAAAAGATAGCAATGGTATCACAAATTCCATATACCGTTCTTAAACCAAAAATCGATCTTTCTAAATTACATCCCCCACTTTAAAGCTAAAATAGCTAATGCCAACAAAATTTCTCGAAATGAAATGTAATAACTTGAAACCACTGAAATCAATTGAAGACATCAAACATGAATTCTCACATCTATAACCAGCTCAAGGTGAAGATACCCGTATAACATTTCCTCCATAAGATATCTCATAACATTAAACCTCAAGAAAACAGTAATTTGAATTAAGTAAAACAACAAATCAGAGAGTACCTTGGCTTGTGTTCTTCAAAATTTCTGACAGCACTTTAAAAGTGTCAACTTCTCTTAAAGCACCGCAACTGATATAAGCACACAGCCTTCTACAAGACTTGAACCATGGAGCTTCCAATACTATTTTCTGAATAGCATCATCTGAACAAACAAATCATACAAACCCACGTCTTAAAATCACAATATTACTACAAAAAGATACAAATTTCCAAGAAAGAATTATCTAAATAGACACGCATAGCTGCGATTTAAGTTGAACGATTTTATTGCCTTCTTGAGATCTGAGCGTGGGGTCCATTGACTTGAGTTCTTTTTTGACTTTGGAGCGAAGGACCTTTTTCTGCTTGAAAATGGTGTCCAATGGGGCGGTGGCGGTACTGGTGGCGCTCATGGTGGTGGAGGTGAAGGTGGCGGAGGAGCGCAAATGAAGGCGAAGAAAGAGGTTGAAGATCGCAGGGGTGGTGGCGGATAATGGTGGGGGTGCGGCTGTTGGTATGAATTGTGGGGGCATCCGTACAGCCAATCTTTGTAGGAGCCCCAATATGGTCATTTCGCCTTGGAAACATGACCATCTAATTGTTTATTTATAAATGATGAATATGATGATTCAACAAAAAATAGTATTTTAAAAAGAAAATAGTATTGCCTTAAAAAAAATTCTTATTATTTTGGACTCTTTTGAAAGGGATTATGATGCATGCGGAAGCCACAAATAAACGAGCAACGAACAAAAGCAACACGAATCTTCTCAAAGAAACGTAAATTGCAATGAAAAAGAGAATAATCTCAAATTTTAATTATATTCAACCTCCTAAAAATAATAGTAAAACAACTATTTATAAGACCAAACTAAAAGTCCTAACTTAATTAGAAAACATTAAAAGATAAGCTAGAATCATTAAAAGATAAACCAGAATAAAAAACTCCTAAACATAAATCACTTCCTAAAATATAAGATAATCTAAAATCCTAAAAGATATATCATATCTCCATCAATAAGCTAGAATCATTAAAAGATAAACCAGAATAAAAGACTCCTAAACATAAATCACTTCCTAAAATATAAGATAATCTAAAATCCTAAAAGATATATCATATCTCCATCATTCTCTCCGGGGTCGAAACGATTCGTCCTCGAATCGGAAGGGAGATTGTCACTAGAATAATTGTCAAACCATGGAGGACGAGGAGGGCAGATAGAAAAACAAGGTGAATATCAAAAGGTATATGAGTTGGATCGAAAACAAAAATTCCAGGTTGAATGGTGACAAAAGAGCATCCATTTTCTTGAAAGATATCCATTTATTTTCCGAGCTCCCATTATCTCCAAACTTTGTTTTCTCTGTTGCTAACACCACTGAAGGTAAATTTTCCACCATGGATTTTGCGGCTGGGACTACCCTTTAAAGCATTCTCATTCTCCACTAAGTGCCCGAAAAGGGCATCGTATTCCATTGTCAAAATGTAATCTCCTGGAAGATTAATATACGAAAATTCACCCCTAGGGTTATCGATTTCTTCCGAATACTCAAACTCAAAAGTGCTCTCTAGATTATGCACCCAAATGAACTTCCCATTCTATATTCCTACCTTCTTCTGTTCCTTCACCATCATCATCGATATCTTCTTCATTATCACCTTCTTTATCAAAAATAGGTGGCCCATCATAATCATCGATCTCCTCATCAAAGTTTGGAGGTTCTTCGTACCCAACCTCCATTATAGTGTCTTTCTCATCCTCATCAAAAATTGGTGGTCCATCATATCCACCACCATCCTCGTTTGATGAAATACATGACGGATAAAAACCAAAAACACATCCATCACGATAGTTCCGACCACTGCCTCCATTGCCTGCCTCGCGCGCTCGATCTTGGTCCGCTGTGAGATGGGCGGTGACGATGTCGAAAAATTCCTGTTGATGGATGCGAAACGTGATTATCCGTTGTGTCAACAAGTCGATCTGTTGACGGATCTGTGCGATGTCGTTCATGCATTGTGGATCCTGTCTGGACAACATGGTTCAGGGAGCGTAGACTGGTCTCTGAATACCAACTGATGCAGGCAGAAAACGAGAACAACAATAAGACACAAATACTACCGTTGATTCGTAAGAATACCAAAAGTATTGAACAAAGCAATAGAATTCTCAAAAAACGTGTATTGCTTGAAAAGGAGATAATCTCAAAACTTAATAATATTCAACCTCCTAAAAATAATAGTAAAACAACTATTTATAAGACCAAACTAAAAGTCCTAACTTAATTAGAAAACATTAAAAGATAAGCTAGAATCATTAAAAGATAAACCAGAATAAAAGACTCCTAAACATAAATCACTTCCTAAAATATAAGATAATCTAAAATCCTAAAATATATATCATATCTCCATCAATAAGCTAGAATCATTAAAAGATAAACCAGAATAAAAGACTCCTAAACATAAATCACTTCCTAAAATATAAGATAATCTAAAATCCTAAAAGATATATCATATCTCCATCAGATTATAGTGTCTTTAGCTAGCTTATAAGTTCTTCAAAACCTCTTATAAACAGTTTAATTTGTTTGGAATATTTTTTTACAAAGATCTTATAAGCTTCTAAAATAAGATGTTAGGAGTTTATAAGTTGTTTTCAAAAAAGTTGGAGAACTCTTTTTTATTTTCAAAACATTCTTTGATTTTGATTATTTTTTATTACAAAATTACCATTAATAACATCTTATTTTATCCGGACAATTCAACAATTTATTCTTAAAATAAAATCTAACATCTTATAAGATGTAGGAGTTTATAACATCTTTTAAATAAGCTTAGCCAAACACATATTGTGTGGTTCCATTAATCGCATTATTATCATCTTAAAATCACTTTGTGGAAATCGAATAGTAGTCCAGTGATTAAAGACCCACAAGTCCAGGCCAGAGATATCGGGTTTGATTCCCACTCAGTTCCCTCCTCATCTACCAGGATTTGTACTCAAAAAATCACTTTGGTAAACAAAATGGGTCTCGCCATATAATTTATAATTTATAATTTGGTTTGTCTTTCTTTCAACATTTCAATTTTTCCTCTAATTTGTAAAGTACTATGGGTCATGACAATTCTATGGGAACATTAGAAAAACAATGAGATTTGAGCTAATTATTAAAAAAAAAAAACTTTTTAAAAATCACAAATCAATTGATGTTTGATTTCGTCTTATATTTTTCACCACATAAGAAAAAGCACTTCAAAAACCCATCTTATATTTATAGAAATATTTATAGAAACACGGCAGTTTAAATTTAAGACAAATAATGTCTCAGGGGAATTTTTATAACTTTCCAAAACCTTAGGATTCTTTTATTTTTTTTTGTAAATCTTATTGTATTAACAAAATGCTCACATTTACTCCCTCAAAAGAAAACACACAAATGCTCACATTTACAATTATAGATATAAAATTTGGCTCAGGCTTTGAATCTACAAAAGTAGTCTGGACTCTGGAGTCTTTGAGCAATCTAATTCAAGCATTTCAATTTGGAACGTTTTTTTAGCTCTAATATGTTTTTTTAGGTTTTTTTAATTCAATCCACCCTATTTTTATATATTGTCCAACCATATATTTTTTCTGGCTCAGCCTTTGTGCCGATGCATGTCATCCATTGTGTTTAGAAACGGTATGCCGTATGGAAAAAAAATGTGGACAGTGGATTCGTATGAACATTGAACCACAAGATAAAGCGTGGACATGGTAAAGCATGAAATTTTGATTGAATTGCAGTATCAGTCACAAGCTCGTTCTATCAAGTTTTCAGACTTAGAAAAACAAAACTGGTTAATTACAAAAGAAATATTAGATATTTAGTTTAATTGTAAACCAACTTAATTATCTTTCATAAATATCCCTTAACAACTTTTTTTTTATAAGTTGTACCTTTTTAAGGGACTTCGTAACACTCTAAGTAGTATTTGAAACTTTGAAAGATAGTTGAATTTTTCATAATTAGACTAAACTTCAAATGAATTGTTGTGGAAATTAGTACATCGAAACTACTTACCCTTCTCTACAAAGACAGGCACAGTACTAGAAGGGGGTTAAGGTTTCATGTTCCATTTCTTATTTCACTTGTTTAGATGTATTAGACATGTAAATACAACTAAACAATCAACAATACGTCTTTATCATATAGACGCATGTCATTTATTTAAGCAAATGAAATAGGTAGTGGAATAGGGATAATGAGAATTTCCAATATCACA
The DNA here is from genome assembly GCA_016081115.2 of Rehmannia glutinosa. Taxonomy (NCBI): domain Eukaryota; kingdom Viridiplantae; phylum Streptophyta; class Magnoliopsida; order Lamiales; family Orobanchaceae; genus Rehmannia; species Rehmannia glutinosa. Next base: position 109,283 of record JABTTQ020002556.1, on the reverse strand, counting down.
AAGAAATTTGTCAAAATAACAAATTTTTCCCAATGAAAAATAACAAAATTACTAATGTTGTTAATAATTAGCTTTTTGTCCATATTTGTTTTTTCATTTTGCTTCTAGTAACTAATAAAAGGATTAAGGAAAAAAAACTCCAATCTTACCCTCCAAAATTAAAGTTCAAAATCCTTCATTGTAGAAATTCAAACTTCAAACAGATCCCAACTGTATAATCCTTATTCTTAGATTGTTTACCAAACCAGTTTATCATCCTAATCCCAACTACTTCCATGTAAAGCTGAATGAATTTATGTAATGTATCAGCCATTTTCATTGGATCTCTAGGCATATTATACTGACAACTGAATCCTAGGAGCTTTTACATGATCAACCATAAGTTTGATCATATCCTGATATGACATATCCTCCACATTGTCAAGTTAACTAGTCTGATGCAATATCAAATACTAAACAATTTTTCATGTGGAGAGTTCAAAGGACGATTATCGAACGAAAACGAAAACGAAACGCCTACACTCTTGATGAGGCAGAACATAGTTCCACATAGTTAAGAGAAAAAAGCATGAGAATATTACAAATCTACTGCAAGAACTCAAGAGTCTCTTGTCACAGACAAAGTCATATGATACCATCAACAATCTGTTTCTACTCACGAACGATTTTCCATGTTCGTATTAAAAAAAGGATGAACAAGAAGAAGAAAATAGCAGAAATTAAGATTATAATCTGCCACTTCATCGCGCAGAAAGACAGAAACGAGAGACTCGACCCCTTCCTCTCATCTTCATTCCTGATCATTAGTTCAAAAATGAAATACAAAATCTATAGTTATGTACTATTTTAGTTATGGAATAACTATCACACTCAAAGTATCTTTGAAATACAAAATCGAAGCGATTCTCTAGTTTTTTTTACCTTCCTATTCTTAAAACATCCAATCTGCCACTCCAATACTCCATCTGGTAAAAATCTAAGGTATGTACATCCTGACATGGTGAATAAATTGGAAAACACAATCAAAATGAAAAGATTGATTACATAAGGAAATAATATCAAAAATCTCGTTGATTCTTAAGAATACCAAAAACTTGGGAAAAACAAGAGAACAATAACACTCTCTTTCCCGATTTATGAAACGAAAAAGCAGTTCAAGTAAAGGAGAGACATTAATGAAAGAAAATCACCTGCAGGACAAAAGTTTCATGCATCTGTGCCTTCTGATGAGGGAGATTTGACGGCCGGTTGCCTTAGCTTCCGGAGATGTTGGGCTATTTCCGTCAAGAGTTTAGTACCTTCGTCCCCTCTTTGCAACGTCATAGCAGCGTGCTTTAAGAAGCCACTATCTGCTTCGATGGCTCTTAATCTCTCCCTAATCAGAGATACTTCTCTTGTGAGGATCCCTTTATTATTTTCATTCCCTATTAGTAAGACAGGAACAAAAAAAAAAAATCAAAGTTAAGAAAACAATAAGTAAAATCCAGATAAACTTTGATTTTGAAAAACATCGGGGGTGTTTACAAACGCTTAAAAAAAGTGATTATCAGCTTTTGGTTGGGAAAAAGTAGTTTTATGTATTTTCAAATGTGAACTTCTGCTTCTGATAATCTTGGAACTCAGTTACCTCTGCCTTCATTTTCATTCTTGAGTACAACAACCTCAGACGAATCAAATCGTTCATCTGAAGGTGTGTTTATCTTTTCCTCAAGATTCCTCAAAAGGCCTAAAAGATAAGATCTCTCTCCTTCAAAATCAAATGACGATTCATCCGAATTCCCTCCTCCATCCTCCATAGACCGTTCGTACGGACGATCACTTTCATTCTGATCCGCTCCACTCGAGCTACCACACTCCGATTTCTCACCAAACGACGACAACGCCTGAGACTTTATATCTTGGTAATCCTCATCATCAACTTCACAAATCTCACTCCCTATTTTCTTGATATGACCGTATTTTTCTCTATACGTCTCGAGCTCAGACTCTAACGCCTTTATATCTTCCTCTCTTTTAAAAAGCAAATCTTTCATCACTTGAAGAGCTTCCTGATCGTATTCGGCTTGCTCTTCCATCATTCTCTGATACTGTAAAGCCTCCATTTGAACGGCTGCTTTTTCGGCTTGAAGACGTGTAATCATGGCCATTGCATTGTTTGCTGCAACTGCAGAAGCACTTCTTTCTTCATCCAATTCCATGTATAAGGCCATTAAAGACCTGCGATCCAAACGCACTTGTCGTTTCAAACGAGTCAAAATATCACCATCTGCTTCGCTTGTGTCATTAGGATCCAAAGTGAAGTCTACTTTGTCGACCGGTAGCTTTCTACTCCGGTTGCACCATCTAGGACTCCCTTGGGCTGAATCAGACAATGGGATTCCGAAAAATCTGTTTCCCCGCGTAAAACTAGGCGTTCTTACAGCGTCTTCGTTTATGTCATCGGAATCTGGTAATAACGGCATTGTAACAGCTTTGGGATCCTCTCTACCTGCTATACATACGGATAACCGTTCCATATCAGCTTAACTAGATTTTATATAATAATCTGTTTTATAGCAAACTTTTTCTTTGAATGGAATTATGAAAACAAAGTTTAGCAAATTTCACATGTTTAACATAAGTCCTATTTAACAAAGTTCTTAAAAATGTACTGAAATGCCCTTTGTTCAAAACAATGTACTGCCATCTAAACAAATAACAATCAAACAAGTAGATGAAGGGAGTGTCTGCAAACACTTGAAAAAAAGTGATTGTCAGCTTTTTGGCTGACTTCAGTTCTAATTCTCCAAATTAATCAGAGTCTAAAAGTAGGGGGAGGCGTATTTCGGATTATGGTTCTGCTTCCAGTTTGACTTTTACACGCAAATAAAGCATTTTTACTACTTGATCACCAAACACTCTCTTTAACTTATTCGACCTTTAGCTTCTATTTGAAACTCAAAACACGACAGACTTCTGATTCTCAAGTACTTTGTGTTTCTGCTACAAATCTACCATATCAATTACTTTCTCTAAGAGTATAAGTTTTTGCAAACACTCCCGACGCGTACGAAAGACTTCTCTGCTCCTTCATATTTAAAAATTGGAATCAACAGGAATGAAATATTGCTTAATTTTCACCAAAGTAAGTGACAGAATGAACACAACTCACCATTACTATCAGCAATTGGACCATCTTCTTCTTCTTGAAGCTCAGATTCAGTATCAGACATCAACTTAAGCTCTGTGTACCTAATATGCGGCAAATCCAAGTTCCCTCCATCCTCATTTCTACTCCCGAACAAGGGCGCCCTAGGAGATGGAGTAGGACCATTCATCGACAAACTCCTACTATATTTCGAAGACGATTTCAATTTCAAAGGCTCCCCACAACACGAACACCTCAAAATCCCACTCCTCTGATCATCACACGACATAGTCTCCGTCTCGTCCTTCCTCAACGGTTTCATCAGCGTTTTCCTTTCGTCCTCAACGAACCAATCCACGTCCTTGTGCAAAATCCCGACAAGAGACTTGTACCTATCGAAATCGGACTCTTTTTCCGTGGCGAACGAGAGGAGACACCCTTGGCACATGGTACGAATGTCGGAGAGTTTTTTATGCACGTGGCAATACGCGAGGGTGGAAATGTCTTTCTTGTGTGCCTCACATATGGAATCGTTGTAGTAGAAATTCGAGTTTCGGTGGACGAGCACGTGATCGATTCGTGTACAGAGCAAACACGGGATTCGGAGTTCGAAGAATCTTGCGATTTCGTTACAGATAAACGCTAGGAATCCATCGATGAAGAGCAAGATTATTACAAGCCATTCAAGGATGGCGTATAATAAGAAATGTGGAAACTTTCCGAGATTTTGCTCTACAAAACACCTAAATGATCCCATGCCTAAGAAGGAAATATTTTTATTCCCAACAAAGAAAAAACAAAGATTGAAAGAGATTAATTGATTAAGAATGTAATGGGATAGATCATGACCAGAGTGGGAATAAGCATACCCCAGATCATGATCTGTTTCCCTTTTTTTCTTCTCTGTCTATTTTTGTCTGTCTGTACGAGGAATTGAAGAACAAAAAAGCAGAGATTGTTGGATTCAAAGGTTTGACAAAAATTATGATGGTGGCATTTGTTTGGGCTATATATGGTAAAGGGACTTTTACTTCTTTTTTTGTTCCAAGAGTGGGTCATTGACAGGCGGGCCATTTACCTGAATTAACGGTCTACCCCTTTAACAAATCAATGAAAGTGAAACGGCGACGTTTGGTGGGGTGGGCTTAGATTGGTGATATTGCCATTTGCCAGAGTAAGATTCTTGGTGCCAGAGCTTGTCTTTCTAAACTACCTAACATGCCCCTTGACTAGAGGTTGTCCTTGTTTTGTTACCTCGTTAACCTCCTTAATAGAAAGAAAACAGATTTGCAGAATATTCTTGGTCATTTTGAAAAAGGAAATCTCATCCCGAGAACTAGGGTTTGCTATTCAAGAATTGTTCGGGTTGAGACATGACATTATGATGCAGGCGGAAGCTCACAAAGATGAAGAGAAAGCACACAAAGTCGTATACGTTGTGCAAAAATGTAAAATACGATGCTTTGGAAAAGAGATTAAATCTCAAAACTTTATAATATTCAACCTCCTTAAAAATAATAACAAAACAAATATTTATAGGATTAAAGTCTTACAACAATAAACTTCTAACTATTAAAAATCCTTAAAAGATAATAAAATAACCTAATAAAATAATCTTAATAGATAATAAGATAACTTTAATCTTTATCTCCATCACATTCACAACAAACCCATCAATCCGAACCCAGCGTTTTTAGTTATTTGTGCCAATTTCATTAGTTTGAACCGACCTATTTAGAGATGAGTAGGTCTCTTGTAAGATGGTCGCACGGTATGACGGAATGCACTTTTAGAGTAAAAAGTGATACTTTTAATATAAAATGTGATACTTTTGGTGTAAAAAGTGATACTTTGCTGAATACACTTAAACTCGAACATATATAACATTTAAGTTTAACATGTTAAGTTAAAGTATTTATTATAAAAAAATCTTGCATAGTTTATAATTATATTGCATTAATAGAATTACAAAATTTAAATATTTCATGATCTAAAATGTTAAAATAATACTATTATAATAAAAGATAGCATTATATAATATATACCCATATAAAATGAAAAAAATAATACTATTTTTTAAAAAATATTCATATGACTATAAATCATAGTTGTGAGAATTATATATTTAAACATATTAAAGATGAGGAGATGTGAGCTTGAAGAAATATATTTAGTAATAGGTAATATGTAATAAAATAGATTTATAATATTATAATTATATTTATTTTTTAAAAAAAAAACACAATTGGCGTGCTAGTGGGCTAGCTCGGTTAACCTACGGGCTAGCCCTAACGGGCCTCGGGCTAAACGATCCGGGCCAAAAATGGCCCGAATTTAAATGAGCAAAATAATTCGGTCCTACCCCTCTTTTTTCCTATTTAAAAAACGATCCAGGTCAACAACAGCCACGCCCATTTAACATCTCTAATTATACATATGAGATCCACCACTATCAACTTTATCTACTTAAAATATTATTATTTTTAAATTATATCTATCTAATGGGACCCACCACCTATAATCTTACACATATAATATTATATATTCAAATTAAAATATTAAAATGGACCTCGCCACTATTAACTTTTCAATTACTATATACATAAAATAATATTTCAAAATTACTCAACCAAACACAATCTCATTTCCAATCTTACACAAAACACATTCAAATTTATTCTTCCAAACATAATTTCAATTTTCACACGAAAACTAATAAATTTTCAAATTTCAATTTTCAACACTAAAAACTGGAAATGGACCATGGAAACATAAACAAACAAGGCCATAGGACGGGCTAGGCTTTTACTTGAACGGCCTGGGCGTACTTTACATATGTTGGGCCTAAGCCTAATCTATTATACATAATAGGCCTTTTTCTAATGTCCAAGCCTGGATTATTGTCTAGCGAGCCTATTAAAGTCTACAAATCATACAATATTTTAATATATATTTTATCTATTGTTGTAATTAATTAATTAAATATATAAAAAGAGTAATATCACTAAAGTATATAATTTATATTGTGTTTTTGAATATGTGGTAATGGGTCAAAATGACCACTTCTATAATGAAAAATGAAAACAAGTCATCTTATGAAAACAAATATTTTTAGTCATTTTGATATAACAAAAGACATTCATATCATTCTAGCATATTTTTTTGATATTTGGTCTATTTATCTCTTTATATCCTCTTACTCTTTACTTCATTTTATACAAATTCGAATCTGTATTTTTCATTTTTGTATATGCAATATAAGTATTGAATTATAGATCTCAGAAAAAAGATTAATTTGATACATTATTCATGCAAAACGGATTTGAAACGAAAAGATAATGTGAATTCAAATTTTTTTGGAGAAAAATAAAATGACTAGTTATAATAAGTGAGAGTAGATTGAACAGGTAAATCGATATCGATATCGAGTTATTGGTTTGACCAACGCCTATTGCACTAAAAGCTGAAAACTCGATATTCAATTTTGTAACTCGATATCGAGTTATGTAACTGGATATCCAGTTATTGGATATTGAGTTATATTTAACTCGATATATAACTGAGAACAAGATCTTAAACATAACTCGATGAAAACAGCATACTCGATATCAAGTTACTGTAGTTTGATATCGAGTTATGCGATGAAAATTTTTGTCATCTTCCTCATTCACCCCAATCACCATTAATGGTGCAACAAGTTTTTCAGTCAAAACCTAAATTGTCTAAATTGTAAAAATTCTTCAAATCTAACAACAAATTATAACTCAAACAAACTTAAACTATAACTAAATCAAAAAAAAAACATGAAATTGATGGAATAAATTATTTTGCTCGTCGATAGAGTCATCGTAGGTTGCATTTTTGCAAGTCTCCGGAATAAGATTATCTGCCCAAGTTTTGAATGTCGAGTTATGAAGTTGGTGAATGACTCGAAAAGGGGTTTACTGGGTTAAGGGGTATTTGAGAATTTCACATATCAAAATGGCTAAAAGACATGTATTTGAAAAAAATGGCTAAAAATATTTTGGTTTGATGGGAATGACCAAATAATCGACCCACTCTTTTTATATTTGTAGGCCATAAATATGCCAACCTATTAGGTTTGAAAGACCTTTTTTAAGGCCCGAGCCAAACCTACTTACATAAATAGGCATCCTAAAAGGCTTGGCCTGGCTCATTAATAAATAGGCTAGGTAGGTCGATAGTAGACTAGACCGTAGGCTCCTGTTAGATAGCCTGGCTTATTTCCACCTCTACCTGAGGCTAGTTGATGTACATTTCGCAATTCACATTTATTTAGGACCTAGGGACGAGAATTCTGCAGGCAAAGGAGAATGGAGATTTTGATTGTTATCTTCAATTGTTGCTAGGGTTGTGCACGGGACTTGGAGGTTACCAAAATCGAACAGATATCCGGACCAAAAAATCTCCAAACCGTAAATATCCATGGACTTTTTGACTTTCCCCGAACCGCACCATCCCGAAAATATTTTTGGTACGGTTCTGGAGATTTTTCAAATACCCGTACCGAGAACCATACCAACCATATCGAACCACTCCGAACCGAGGACCCGAAGCTAGAACCGATTTTAAAGATTTTATATAAATATATATACATTATTTCTACTTTATTTATATTTTGATATTGAATTAACTACAAATTATTTGAAATTAAATTGAATATAAAATATATTTCTAAAAATTCACAATACTACAACTATTATGAATTTTAAAAAGCTTTAATATTAATAATAGAGTAAAAATCATTTGAAAATTAGTTAAGTGATTAGTAAATAGCACTTAAAAGAGAAACATACTCTAAACAAGTAATAGTACCATATTATAACAATAAAAAAATCATATGTTAAACTTTTTTACCACATCACATAAATTATAAATATAATTTTATTGATTATGTTTAGTTGTTAAGTAGGAGATATTGAGATTATAAATTTATACAAATTTTTGTTTCATATTAATTTATCAAAATTGTTAGTTAATTATAATTGTTCTAAGTCAATAGTAGGACAATTGGCCAAATAATACAATATTCTTGTATAATATAAGTTTAGAATTTAGGATTGTGTTACCTAATCATTTTAGTTTTTATGACTGGAATTATATGCGTTTGGCGATTTTTATTGATTTTTTTTTTCAAATTTGTATGTTATATTCACGACTAATCTCTGAATACCCGTCCCGAACCGAACCATACCGTACCATTCCATTAGAACCAAATCTCCGTCCTGAACCGTATCAAAAGTTCGGTACGTTTCGGGATGAAGATTTTTTTTTTCTATAGTTCGATTTTGGAGATTTATTTTTGAAATCTCTGAATTTCGGGCCCATACCATGCACACCCCTAATTGTTGCAACTAAATAATGTATTTGGGAAATTCACAATTTAAATTGACTTCGTGGAACATTCAATTGCTCTGACATTAGCAGTTATAGCTCTGGTAATATTGCCAGCCTTCTTATTATTTTTGCAAAATAAATAAATAAATAAAAGAAAATATTTAACGCATGGTCACAAACTCACAATTTGGTGTGCTGCTACATCTATTTAATAGCATAGAAAAATACATCAGCACCTTTGGGGGCATATTCAATCTCAACAAACTCCCTGCAACTTTATTACTCTACATTCAACATCTCCCTCCTATCCCCACCCCACCCCACCCCACTCCACCTTCTCCCTCCCATAGTCCCATCTCTGAGATTCAAGAATCTCTCAAGCTTCTCTACAACTATTATCACGCAATAATTCCCTCTTTCACACACAAAAATCTCCCACAAAAATGTAATCCTTGTAAGATCTCAGCCTGCCCCCCTCGGCTGGCTTCTTCTACAACACACGATACATATATATACACAGATTGATTGCATCGATAATTCTCTTTCGCCATGAACAACAGTAATACTCTCTCTTCTTCTTCTACCACCTACCAGAAAAAGGCCGTCCATTCAATACTAGCCTCGAGGCTCACCCATCTCCACATCCCATCTTCATCTTCCTCCGCCGAAGATCCCTCCCAAGATTTCGAATTCTCTGATTTGTTCGGTCCCGCCGCCTCATCCTCTCCTCCCTCCTCGCTCTTCCTGGGGGACCCACTAGTAATACACCACCGGTCCCACTCCTTCGTGGGCCCCTCCCCCCGTTTCACCCTCTCTAAATCCCTTCCCCCTTTTGAGCAAAATGAGCAAGAGGAGCTCTACTATTCTTCCACTGATGATAACGATTCGAAAGATGGAGTTATTGAGAAAGATAATGGAAGTGTTTGTGGTGGTGATGGGGTCGTGGAGAATGGTGGAAATGAAGAGGTGAAGAAAGTGGGGCCAGGGGATTTTGAAATAATGCGGGTAATTGGAAAGGGCGCGTTTGGGAAGGTGTTTCAGGTGAGGATGAAGGGGAAGAGTGGAGATGATGGTGATGGGATTTTTGCGATGAAAGTGATGAGGAAGGATACTATAATTAAGAACAATCATGTTGATTATATGAGGGCTGAGAGGGATATCCTCACCAAAGTTGTGCATCCTTTCATTGTGCAGCTCCGTTACTCCTTTCAGGTAATTTTCTTTTCTCTCTGTTGGTTGTTTGATGATTAGTGACTTCTGACTTGATTTTGAGCCGATGAACATATGTTTGATTTGATTTATTGGTTTAGAAGAAGGCAAAATTTAGATTAGATTTAACTTTTGTTTTGTGATATTTGGTTGCATTGGAGAGATAAATGGAAAATCGGAAATTTAATTATTTTAGATGCATTATGATGTTTAAGTAGTGTTAGGATGGTGTCTTCTGCATATGTAGGGGAAAGGTCAAGAAAAATCAATTTGTTACGCCAATTTGGCAAGAAAAAGCATGAAGAGTTGTAATTCTGCCGTACTCTTGGATGTTAGGGAAAATGGACACAAATTTTGTTTGTGTCGAAGTAGCAATCACAGCTAGGCGGCACAACATGGTTATGAACAACATGGGCCGTGTCAACAAGCTTGTATTTCTCACCTTTCAGAATGTGGACAAACATACTGTAATTAAACACTCTCAAGTCTCAAGTGTCCGTAAAAGATATCTTCTCTCTTCATTTGCCCAAAGAGAATTTCTCTGTTCAAAGAAATTGATGAAGAGAGGTTGATTAAGCCCCTATTGAATCACCCAAAGGATTTAGGCAATTTAGATCTAGAGCTTTCATTTGATTCTTTGACAAGTTGTCTTGTTAAAAATGATTAGTTACTACTCATCTTTGCGGTTTTGCAATTTTTTGTTCACAAAGATCGAATTGTGAAGATGTAGATGAGAATCTTTAACATTGTAAAACTTGGAGTTATGATTAATACATTTTAAGATTATCATTATCTTGCAACCAACCACAGTAAATGGAATTATAGCTTTCCGGTTGCAAAAAAGATATATGCATGTAGTGTATCCAGATGTTTTGAGGCTCCACTTTGACATACAAAGCAATTTCTGTCAAACATTTACCATCTTTTCTGGTGTCTGTTATAATGGGAAATTGCTTTATTTGGGCAACCGCGTTGTGTTACAGAAATGATTTTGTTTCCACTTACCTAAGTTGTTGTGTAACTTTTGTCTAGCAACCCAAAGTGATTGTTCGCTGTTTACGTTTTTTCTGGTCTTTGTATATATGTTATATTTACTTGAGTTCATAAGCACTATATTGCTGCTACCACTGCCATTGCCAAATGCCACCACAACCACTAGCGCTTGCTCCATCATTTACTTCACCATTGCCCTCTACTTCTATCATTTGAGTTTAGGTGGAGTACTAGGGCAGTGGGCTGTTGCTATTATCATTATGGGAATGATTTTTTAGCAATAGGTTATCCATGCATAAAGTGTTCACTGGAGAGTTGTTGAAAGATTGTAAAGCTTCTGGGTGTAATATGTGCTGGCATCCTGATAATATTTGTATCACCAAAGGAACAGAGTTGCTTACTCGTTTAAATAAAGGGATAATTATAGAAACTACCCTTGAGGCTTAGCCTGATTACATAAAGAACCAAAACCTTTCAAAATTACAAATACTTTAAGGTATTACAAACACCCCTCGAGGTTTGTATTCTTAACGAATACCCCCTATCCGCCTATTAAGGGTGAAATTTGTAAAATAGAAACAAATATCAAAGAGGTATTCATAATTTTGAAAGATAGCTGGGTTTTTGTGTAATTAGACTAAACCTCAAGGGTGTTGTTCGTAATTAACCCTTAAATAAAATATACATGTATTGATTGCTAAGCATTTCCAGGACTTTGATGCTACCATATGAAGCTTCAACGTAGTTTTTGTCCATCATTAAATATGCATCTTAACTTGCTCATAATCATATTGCCTTACTAGTTTACTTTCTATAACATACAGACCAAGTCCAAGCTGTACTTGATCCTGGATTTTATAAATGGAGGCCATCTATTTTATCATCTCTACAGGCAAGGGATTTTCAGGTACCATTTTACATTGTTTTAACAACCAAAATAATTTATGTTCATCTACTTAATTCCTGTTTTCGGCTATTTCTTGGGTAGTGAGGACCAGGCCAGGGTTTATACTGCTGAGATTGTATCTGCTGTTTCACATCTTCACAAGAGCGGGATTGTGCATCGAGATCTAAAACCTGAAAACATTCTCATGGATGCCGATGGTCATGTATGACAATAGATATGCAGGAGCATGCACGACTTATAACATGATGGCTTGTACTTTCATCCTAGATAAAGTAATTTGCTTTTTTACTAATTAAAATACTTATCTTCAGGTCATGCTAACCGATTTTGGACTGGCCAAGGAGATTGAAGAATCGAGCAGATCAAATTCACTGTGTGGGACAACAGAATATATGGCCCCGGAAATCTTGCAACCTAAAGGACATAACAAAAACGCTGATTGGTGGAGTGTTGGTATCCTTTTGTATGAAATGCTAAGCGGCAAGGTAATATCTTGAAACCAATAACAACATGGTTGTAGCCAATTGTTACAAAATAGTAAAGCTTTAAAATTTTTTACATTCTCTGGTAAAGTTAAAAAAACGTTAGTGTAAATGTCGCAAACCTTAACTTTGAGTTAAAAGATCTTTATAAAATGGTCTGCTCATGGGGGAAAAATATAAAAATGTGCTTAAATTACAAAAATCACCCTTGACATTTAGCCTAATTACAAAAACCTCCAGCTATCTTTCACAGTTACCCCCTTAAGATATTACAAACACCCCTTGAGGTTTCTATTTGCTTAACAAATAGCCCCCTCACGAGGAGCAATTTGTATAATAGAAAAAAAAATGGGTAGGGGGTATTTGTAATTCGAAAGATAGCTGGGTTCTTTTGTAATTAGATTGAACCCTAAGATTACGTTTGGATTGAGGGATTTCAAGTCCAATGTATTTGAAAAATGAATGGATTTCAAATATCTTGATTTGATCCATCTCTTGTTTGGATCTTGTGGATTTGTGCAAGAATTTTAAATCTTCGTAAAATGTTGATAAAAAAATTTAAAAGCTTCAATCATTTTCTTAATTGGTATGTAATACATAAAAAATAAAAGATACTCTTATTATTTTTTTTAAATAATAATAATTTATACAATGATAAAATATGAAATTTATAAATTTTATTATGTGTGAATGTGTGTGAGAGTGAAATTTTGTGTGTGAAAGAGAGTATGTGTGTGCTGTGTGTGTGTGTGTGTGTGTGTGTGAGAGAGAGAGAGAGAGAGAGAGAGAGAGAGAGAGAGAGAGAGAGAGAGAGAGAGAGAGAGAGAGAGAGAGAGAGTGTGTGCAGTGCGTGTGTGTGTGCACGAGTGTGCTTAAAGAAAAGAAAAGAATGGATTTCAAATGACTAGGTTTTGGGGGGATATTAAATCCTTTAATAATGAACTGAAACTTAAACAGGAATTTGAAATCTATTGATTTGGATTTATAAACCAAACAAGGGTGTAAATTTAGCTAGGGATTTCATATCCTTCATCCCAAATCCACTTTCAAATCCCCTCATCCAAATGCAACCTAACGTATTTTTAAGGGCATTTGTTGTAATTATCACCAACAAGAAAATTAAAGTGCTTGCATGTTGCATTTTCTGGATTTGTTGTGGTGTATGTGCTCATAAAAGAGTTTATTACACATTGGAGTTGCTGTGATTGAAAACTTGAAACCTGTCACTATATGTGACTGGACAATTACTGAATTTACTTTTTCAGCCGCCATTCATGCATGCAAACAGAAAGAAGCTCCAGGAGAAAATCATCAATGAAACATTGAAGCTTCCACCTCGCTTGACCAGCGAGGCTCATTCTTTGCTTAAAGGAGTACGATACACGCTTTTATCTCTCTATGTATACACTTAATGTTCTTTTATGTGATGCTAATGTATTTTCTTTCTATAGCTACTTCAAAAGGACCCGTTGAAAAGATTAGGAAGTGGACCTAAGGGATCGGAAGAGATCAAATCTCATAAATGGTTTCGGACGGTCAACTGGAAGAAAATAGAAGCAAGAGAACTACAGCCCAAGTTCAAACCAGATGTGACTGGAGAAGATTGCACGGCTAATTTTGATAAATGTTGGACTGCAATGCCCTTGGACGACTCGCCTGCTCCTACTCCAACTTCTGGGGAGCATTTCCAAGGGTATACTTATGTTGCGCCTAATCATTGGCTTTCCTCTGTGTGAAGAATGACAAACTTAAGGTAATTCAATTTCTCAAAAAAAACAAAAAAAAAAAACTTAAGGTAATTCAAGAGAAACTTTTGAAAGATTTGTCTTTGCCTTGCAAGTATACAAGGAGTAGGATTTTTCTTATTGTTATGTATTTAATTTCTCCAGGATTTCTGGCTGATTTATTAGTTAGTGTTCTGATTGAATTATGAAAAAGAAGGTGACTAATTTCTCAAATTGTCAGATTGCTGTTTTGCTTAGTAATTAACAAAAGAAGCATACTTAAGAGAGGTAGTATTTGTGTAATTCTATATGAACCATGGTCGAGTTGGTTGTAGATAATTTTCTTGCTAAATTGCAATTTTGGTCCGGAACCCTTATAGGGGATATGCCGAAATTGGTCCAGTAAAATCACATTTGAAGGGGGAAAAAAAGAAGAGCTCGCAAATTGAGTTCTTTTTTATATCGAAAATTGAATATTTTGCTTGAAAAAACGACTCAATTCACCTTTTTTTTTTAGAAGTGCGTTTTTTTTTTTTTTTTTTTTTGGGTAAAATATGAAATCTACGGGACCAATTTTGAGACCTTCTTGTGGTTACTAGACCAAAATTGCAATTTTCTTTTGCCAAATATTCTAGTCTAAGTACAGTCCAGTCCATCTTGTTTGAAGGCTTTAACTTTTAAGTCCAGCTGGGCTATACTCGATAGATCTTCATATTAAGAAAAGCCACAATGTTATGGGCCAGATGAGTTGACTGCATCAGTGAGAAACCCAAACCCATGAACAGTACTTGCATGCATGGCTTCTTGCTAGTTTTGTGGAATTCATTTAAAATTGAATATGAACTGCTCTAAAAGAAACTTTTTCTTTTCAAAAACAATTATGGAAGTTCAAATTATTTAATTCATGACATATTTGGATGTAGAGTTCTTTCCCAAAATATTACTATAGGAAAAAATTCAAATTATCACTCATGAAATGATTATTCCCATAATTTATTTCAGCCCCAAAACGAAATCAATAATCTCATTTAACATCAAAATGTAGCTGATAGAAAGTAGAAACCGATAATGTCAATGCATTTTTGTATGGGGGATTTGCTAAAATATAGCAAAAATCAAAGTAATTTGTGAAAATACGGTGAATTCATGGAGGTTTGGCCATTTACTTGATGGCGCACATGTGAGTGCGACAGCCAATTGTTGGTGCTTTGCCCTCATGTGCGCCAATTGATATTTTTTTTTTAAAAAATTATTCGGCTAAGCGCTTGATTTTTAGTCTGCGCCCGAAAGATGTTTAAAAAAAAAAATTTAAAAATATGACAGCTGCCATTAATATGATTAACCGATTGAGTGTGTTTTGTTAAAATTCATACAAGATGATTGAATAATCAATAAGATGATTGAGTAATCAATAAGTTTAAATTGTGGGCCTATTTTTCACAAAATGAATGCAAATTAATCCAAATATAATCATTAATTATAAATTTAAATTGAAAATTAATATGTCTTAACCAAATTAATTACTAAATACATAATTTTGACTAATGCTAATCCTAATATCTATGACCAGGTGCCACATCTCGAAGGATGTCTCTCCGCCGCTCACGCCTAAGACCGTATTCGATTATCAATATCTTGTTGGTCGGAAGTAGGCGACTCGATCCATGTTCATATAACTCCCCGAAACCCACCGGGAATGGTACAGTGAATCTTTGAAAACTTGGACGCGCAAATGCAGATGGACCTGTCATTCCCACATCCGTGTTGAGCATGTCAGTAAATGATGTGAACTGTGGTGGTATAATCTGATCATAATTCACAGGCTGTGGCATATATGGTGTGTGATGCGAAGTGGAGGGACCTGCCGCATATCCAGATGGAACCATACCTCCTCCAAGGAACTCAGCATACTGAAAATAATCATGCCCTACTGAAGTATTTATTTCAACACTCTGAATTACAGGATCTAACTCAACAAACAAATCAAAAAACTCAAACCCAGCTGACGGATCTATAAAAGACCACAAATCTTCATCATTTGTAATAGATACTATTCCACACATATTGTTATAACAATATTTCGCCGAAACCTTCAACTTCCATTGACTTACATCAACCCCCGTCATCGAAATTAATATTTCAGTCAATTTCACAAAATTCGTTCTGCGAGAAATTCTCCTAGCACCAATTGCGTTACGGTCATATCTCATATCGCTCCCAGTTTGCACAATTTGTCCTCCAAAATATACGATTATGGTGATCATGTTTGACATTGCCTATATATTATAATGATAATACAGTTAAATAATTGCAATTATTACAGGATAAATAATACAAACTTTAAAATTTATTTTAGCAGTTGGAATTAATTTACATACAAAAAATTATATGTGTATATTATTTTAATAAGTAAATAAAATTTGTACTCATAAATAAAATGACGAAATTAACAATGAAATAAATAATAATTTAAGACATACTTGAAAAATACCGGAAACTCAAATCGCCCAAAAATGTCAGAAGCCCAAATCGTCCGAAAATGCCGAAAGCCCAAATCACCCGAAAATGCCGGAAACCACTATCGCCGTGTGTGTGTTTGGTGCGCGTGTGTGTGTGTGGTGTTTGGTGCGTGTGTGTAGTTTGATTTAAAAAGGGTTAGGGTTTGTTTGTTTTTTGGTGTTTGTATGAGTGAGAGAGAGAGAGAGAGTCTTTGCTAGAGAGAGGGGACAGTGCCGATATGTGAGGGAGGTGTGTTTATTTATAGCCGGGATTCAATTTTTTTTTTTGAAATTTACCTGTTGGCGCACCCGCAAGGTGCGCCAGATCGCAGTACAAGCGATCAACCACCTTTCATATCGATCGCAAAGCGATCCTCATCGAGAATCCGCGTGGTATGGGATTCTGCGCTGGCGCACCTGCAAGGTGCGCCAGGATTGTTTTTAATTTTTTTTTTAATTTTTAAAACGGCTGGCGCTGAAAGAAGGTGCGCCAGCCGTAGGAAATATAAAAAATTTTTTTAAAAGTTTGGCGCACACGTGTGGTGCGCCAACAGTTATTCTGGCGCGCACACCGTGTGCGCCAACGAGTAAAAAAACCAAAGTTTCAAAAAACGCCACATTTGCACAACTTGATTTGATTTTTGCCATATTTTGGCAAAATCCCCTTTTTGTCTACCAATCCATTATATTTGGCTCTATTAGTTTTTATAATTAGCTTCGAGCCTTAAATAGTCATATTCATATCAATGATAATATGCTGTTGTCTCATTCCAATGGAATAATATCTTAATATTTTTTAACCATTTTAATCAAGGGGAACAAATTAAAGTTAACCACATAATATAAGTTGGAGGTAAATGAACAAGACTAATTGAAGGTTTAGAAAAAATGAAAGATCACCGTAATTTGTCTTCTTCTTCCCTCATCTTCCCTCTTTGGGAGGATTGGGAAGGGATTTCTGGTTTTACTTTTATTTGTTTTCTTGTTTAGTTCTTATCTTTTTGTCTCCCTTAAATAGGGTTTTTGCCTCAACATTTTATAAGAGGAAGTTTTCATCCTCATAATGAGTGGTGGTTCGTGTTTTCTGTTGTTCGGTTTTTTATTATCAAATAAATTGTCCCCCTAATTGGTGTTTTGTGTTGAAGATTCAAATGATTTATTATCGGAAGGTGAGCGATAGATGCGGGTACGTGATTTGTCCACCACTTTTGCAATTTTTTGATTCAACTGGATTAATTAAATCGAACATTTTGGCGATTTTTTGATTCTACTAGATCATTTAGATCCAACGCTTTTGCGATTTTCTGATTTTACTTGATCAATTAGACCTGTATATGTTTTAAAAATATTTTTGTTTTATATATTTGTATAGGTTTACGATATTGTACGCCTTACAATTTTGATATTTGTAATATCAATCGTATGGTTCTTCTGTATGAAATTGATTGATTCTTAGAAAAAGTTTAAATTGACCGAAAATGAGTGTAAATAAATAAGCCATGAATGAAATATATCTATCCGTATCGTTATATAAACTCTAGATATTCATAAATATAATATAAAAACATAACATATTTATAGTGACAAACAATGAATGCCAAATAATTAAGAAGTTGAACAAATGCTCAATAAACATCTTCTTATTGATTAAGTAGGAATGGCAACGAGGCGAGTCTAGAGCAGTTTGGCTAAAAAACGCGCCTCGCCAAGAAAATAATGGACCCGAGACCTGTCCCGCCTCAGAACCCGCTCCATCCCACCCGGGCTTAGATCCGAGACACGACGGGTTGAAACCCGCAAGAACCGACAAAGTTTTCACTTTGGCACAGTATGCCTGACTCCACTGTTGAAGTGTTGCTAGTTTGAACTAATAACTGATTAATGGTACATACATGAAATGTTTTTAACTAGAGCAAGTCTCTTGTGAGACGGTCTCACGGATCTAAATCCGTGAGACGGACCTTCTAAGGGCTCCGTATTTAGAACATGAACCATGAAAATAAATTTAAAAATAATAATGAACCATGAAGAAACAAAAATAAACCCTAAAAACATGAACCATGAACAATAAACCCGAAAAATAAAAATAAATCCAAAAATAAAACCCTAAAAAAAAACTAAAAATCCTAAAAACCCAAATCAATTAAAAATAAACCCAAGAAACAAAATAAACCCTAAAAAAACAAATATAAACCCTAAGAAAAATAAAATCTGAAAAAAATATTTAAAACTTTTTGAAGAACAAATCTACTGGATCTAAATCAGCGACACCGTCTCACACGCATGAGTTTTGCTTTTTTAACTATTATGATAGCAAATGACCAAAAATACCCTAATAGAAATATTCAAAAAATGAGTACAATAAGGATTTGGAGCAACCAAAAATTAAGCAAAACAATGAAGGCACGGTGGGCACGCACCACTTTTCATGTTTAGAGATGGTCCTCTTCGAATCAGAGTGAAGCTTCGGCGAGGACGAGAGTGATACCATATACACTGAGTAGAGGGGAGAGATAGAGACAAGTAAAGAACGACCTCAAGTCACATAGGGGATTAGTTTCTTGGTAAATTTGCAATTGAGAAAGTAAAAAGCACTAGTTGACTGCTAGTAGAGGGCTAAATAATTTTAATAAAAATAAATTTAATTAAATAAATATCTATAAGGGGCGGTTAGAAGGAAAAGGCATGATGCTCTGTTCTCTCTCATCTCAATGCCTTCCTTCCGTCCAATCTTGATCTTCAATCATGGATTTCGATTCATTTTTATTCCCAGAGATTAATCGATCTGAATCTAAAACACAAGCAGCCGTTCAGGAAGATGTTGCTGCGTATTCTCATCTGATGCAACCTTCTAATTTATCAGATAAGTCATACGCTAACTTTAACTCTCGATCGATCCCATCTTCAAATCAGAATTCAATTAGAATTTTGGAACCTCAACATCATCACGATGCTATATCGATTTGCGATTTACTCAGCGGAATGATATGGGTCCTTCATTTACTAATACTAGGATTTTGAATCGGGCTCCCTTAAGCTAGGGATGTAAAAGAATCAAATATTCTTTATTCGAATTCAAATTTATTCGATTCGCGATTCGAATTCAAATATGATGATTCGAATTCGACAAATTCGAATAAGAATTCAAATAAGAATATATTTTTTATTCGTATTTTTTTCGTATTTGAATAAGAATACCACAATATTCGATTCGAGTATTCGATTCGAATATTCGAATAATATATATTTATATTATATATCACTAATAAATATATATATATATATATATATTAGTAAATGATATTTTTATATATATTTCATAATTCCTATTTTAATTTTATTACTATCTAGTATTTATTTGATAAGTTTTATATTATTGATTTAATTTATATTGTAAATTAATTATAATTTGAAGAAAAAAACTATATAAAATAATTTAAAAAAATCGAATTCAAAAATTCTAATTGAATCGAACATATTCAGATACATTGGTCCAATCGAATATGAATCTATTTTTCAATTCGAATAATAAACGAATACGAATATTCATTTATTAGTCGAATTCAAATCGAATATTATCGAATACTGTGAATATTCGATTCGATTCGATTCGATCCTTTTACAACTTTACCTTAAGCCCCACGATAAACCCTAATATTAATAATAAAACTCAACATCCAGATTTTGATACAAATTCCAAAGAACATCTAGATGTTATGTTGACGGACTCTTCTCAATTTAATTTTATTACTATCTAGTATTTATTTGATAAGTTTTATATTATTCAGATTTAATTTATATTGTAAATTAATTATAATTTGAAGAAAAAAACTATATAAAACAATTAAAAAAATCGAATTCAAAAATTCTAATTGAATCGAACATATTCAGATACATTGGTCCAATCGAATACGAATCTATTTTTTCAATTCGAATAATAAACGAATACAAATATTCATTTATTAGTCGAATTCAAGTCGAATATTATCGAATACTGTGAATATTCAATTCGATCGGTTTGATCCTTTTACAACCCTACTTTAAGCCCCACGATAAACCCTAATTTTAATAATAAAACTCACATCCAGATTTTGATACAAATTCCAAAGAACATCTAGATATTATGTTGACGGACTCTTCTCAAATGGTCGATACTCATCCCATTCCACAAAATCAACACAAGTTCATGATACATCCACAATCTAAGGAATCCATGCATGGGGCCAAACCTCAAACTTTTGCTCAAACCCTAGCTCTTGGAGAGGATTTACGTCTAGTGAAAAAGACGATTTTTTTCCGTCACCATGGATGAGGAAATCTACAAAGAACAAACGACATACTGCTGCAGCCCAAAGGTGTGAAACCTTATTCATTAGAAGATTTCAAAGCTAAATTATCATCAGTTTGGCATACTACGGATTGCTGGAAGCTTGTTCCACTTGGGAAAGGATATTACAATATTCAGTTTACCTCTATGAATGACTGTACTCATGTTTTTTTGAAAACATCTTGGAATTTGTAGCCCGAATCTATTCGTCTGATGAATTGGATCCTGACTTTAATTCCTACAAGATAAACACTTCGGTTGCATAAGTTTGGATTCGTATTTACGAATTAAGCTATGAGTACTAGCATAATTCATTAATTAGTAAAATTGCTTCCGCAATCGGCACGCCAATTCGAATTGACAATCGTTCTTTGTCTGGGGAAGTTGGTCATTTTGTTCGAGTTCTTGTGGAACTTGATTTAAACAAACCCCTATAAGACATTGTGATGGTAGAAAGAGTGGGCAATTGCTCCGTTGTTTCTCTCAGTTACGAGAATCTGCCTTATTTCTGTGTCCATTGTCGTATTGTTGGTCATAATATTAATCAGTGTAGACATACTACTACTAAAGAGGCTTCTAATAAGGCGGAGACTAGTACCAAGGAGGCTAGCCCAGTTCATGGACGATCTGCTAATCGTGGTCGGGTCCAGGTTAATAAGGGGAAGGCTGTGGAGTCTAAAACTTAGGTTCAAGTGAAAAAATGATCTGGTCGAGTTAATGAAGGTGGAACATCTGCCCATGACATAAATATAAAGAATTCCTTTGAGATTTTGAGCGTGGATGATGTAAACAATTTAACAGAGATGGAATCGCAGCTCATTATTTCTAATGAGGATCGTTCAATTGTGGTTGCTGAAAAGGTGCAAAATATATTCCCCAAACCACTGCAGGTAGAATATCCCGCCCCTCCAAGCAACGAGGAGTTATTGTGGCTTCTAAAAACACGGTGCTGATAATATTGATGATAAAAAAGGCCGACTTGCAACGTGCAATTTAAGAAGTTTCCAAAAGTTTGTCGTTAAATGAATATGAATTGAATTCGTATGAACTTTCGGAGAGCTTTCAAGCCATGTCGGCAGCAACCCGACAGAGGTGGTCCGATATGGCGGAAGAAGAAGAGCAAGATGAAGAAGAACAAGACAAATCAGAAGCTTTAAAGACCAAGCTAGGCGACTCATCAACTACTCAGCTTGTCATCACTCATGTGCTCCCTCATAAGCTATGGAGACTATGGAAATTGTGGCTCGAGGATTCTAGGCCGACATTCCACAAGATACATCAGACCATCAAGACGTTACTCGAGCACGTGCAAAAACAACAAATGACAATATCACTCGAAAATCCTTGAGACATAAACACACCTTCACTTAAATTATGTTTTTAAGTTATTTTTGTGGTTTTTGTTTTCCTGAAATTTTGCACTGTTTTTCCTTTGCTACCTGATTGGCTTGTGATCAAGACTTTTTCTTTCTTTTTAAATATTATTATTTTATTTTTAAAAAAAAGGGGGGGGTCGAGATGGATCCAGATTAGACCCGTACCCATTATCCGCCCCCGGGGCCGTGGGATTTTTGAAAGTGGGTCCATAATCCGCCCCGAGATCCATTTGACCGGGTTTAAACCCACCCAAACGGGACGAGTTTAATGTGCTGGGTTTGGATCCACCCATTGCCATCCCTATAATTAAGTGCATCTACCTAATGTGCAAAATGGCGAACTCAAAAAGTTTTGCAAAATGAACAAAAATTATTTGATAATTTCTCATCGCAATTTTAGATATGAGTAATTCATTTTCTAAAAAGGGTAATAAAAAAAATTATGCCCCCGTCTTATTTGCTGTTTGGTAGTGAAAAAAGATAATTTTGATGATGCAAAATCCTACTCCTTTCATATCCACAATAACAATAAGGTCTTTTTAGGAAAAAAAATACACATATTAAGGAATGTATTAAAATATCCAATACACTTTTAATTAATCATAAATGTTGCTTTGAAAGAAAACAAAATTTAGGCATTATTGTTAATAAATATAAGAGTAATTTGGGAAAAATCTTTTCTCATTAGTCTTTTTTTTTTTTGATTTTCTCGTTAGTCTTGAAAACATAAAAGGACAAACTTTTGATTAAGTTTTTGTGTCAAAAAGACACTTATTGTTAATAGGAGTATAAAATTAAGAAAAATAGATTTGATTTCAGATAGTTAGGAAATCCAAAATTGTTCTAGAGACTAGAACAATGTCACTGGTAAGTTAACACAATAAATGCAAGTGTACCACAAAAAATAAAAATAAATATCAATAAAAAGAGCATTACCTGATTATCCAACTTCATCGTTGGATGATGCAAAATATTATTATTACCACCCAAAGGGAAGTAAAGGTCCTACCACAAACTCACCATAGCTATCAATGAGATTGAGACCTAATTTCCATCCCACATACATAGAATAGCAACATAGAATAGCAAAAGGATATCCTCAAGATTTGGCACCTATGCCACACTACCGTTCATTTAACAAGACAAATCCCACTAGACAAATAAAAGCAACAAAAAAAGGCATGAATAATTGAGCTATTTTATTTTAACCACACAGAAAAGAGACAACAAAAGATACAAATAAAATAAAAACAGTCAAGAATCTAAACAAACAAGTACAACACAGCAGCATGATATTTCTCCGGTCTGTACAATGAAAAAGATTAATTTCTAGCTTAACTAATTGTCTAAAACTCTATTTCTTGATTAGAGCGCTCTACATCCATAATTGAATCTTCCTAATTAAAGACTTGATGCTCTTTTTACCAGTTTTATTTTCTTCAATCCAAGAAATCTCAAGCAACACTAATAAAACTATCTCCATTGTTTAAGCTTGGCATCATCTGGAAAGCTGAGCCCCTTGTTGATGGCTGATCTTGACCTGATGAAAGTGAAAGCCTCAGAGATAACTGTGACGGCTCGATCACCATTTCCTGCTTTAAGTTGAGATCCACTATTGATGAGGAAGTAGGCATAGGAGGAACAGGAACAGGGCGAACGAGCATTGGTGACGAATTATTCGCTAGATCATTTTGACGAAGACCTGAATTTTCCATTGGATTCCCATTTTGCATTGAGAATAAAACAGTGCCAACTGTGAAAGGCACAACTGAGAATCCATTGACATTGGAAGTTATCGGCAGAGGCAGTGTCGGTGGCAAAACCGGCTGCGCATAGCTCTCTTCATGGTTCTTGCCCTCTTCAATTGGCAATGGATTAACCTAACAAAAATCCAAAAAGGCCCAAAAACATTAAGCCTTCATTTTGGATTGATGGAGTTGTATCTAAAGAATTCAAATCCATAATAACAGATTGAATAAAGTTGTTCGGATAAGTTTATTATACAATGGATTTCAAAAAGCACATGTTTTATGCTACTTTTAAATAATTGTAGTGGATTTCGAACAGTCATTTCAAAATCCCTCTCCTCAATCTAAATCCAAATGCAACATAACAGAATCTTGAAATCTCCATAGCCAATCACTAAATCATTGATCATATCAAGTTCAGAAGTACAAGCATAACTGTAATCCACATTGCCTAGCACTCAGAAAGTTCTCATCTTACTTTTGACATAGAAAAGGGATCTTCTGTCTTTCAAAAGCAAGAGAAACAGTGTTCTTTAGACCTTTTTCAAGGAAAATGCTTATTGCCAACTCATAGAATGATAACATATGGTGTATTTACTTTAGCAACAAACTAAAACAGATTGATTCATTAAGCAACAAGAAATTCATGTTAAATCCCACTATTCAATATTTACTATGTGATACAGACAGAAAATCTCATTGCATAAAACAACTCAATAAGTAATTACCGAGTCGGTGGTGATGTCAAAGAGGCTAGAACGTCGACGACGACGATTAAGGTTACTCCGGCGAAGGAAGTATTTTTGGGCATGGCTAGCAACTTGGGTTGGTGTGCGAGTTTTCACATAATTTCTAGAGATTCCTCTCCAATCCCCCCTTCCAACTTTCTGCAATCCAATGAGGAATAGCTTATGCTCTTCCTCTGTCCATGGAACCCCTGAAAATACAATTCAAATTAAAGGAATGTGGATCAAGTTGAATGACAACAATAATAACACCATTAATCAGAAAAAGAATATGATACACGAAATCCAATGGTTTTTCTCTCTGCCATATTTATTTCATCATCGTTTACCCGATAAAAGGAATTATTTTCTTTCATTTTTCTTTCAAAAACCGAAACGTACGATTTTAACCAAATAATTGAAATTATTTTCCAAATCAAGACACTTTGTCACATGAATCATTCACAGAATGAGAGATTTTCACAAAAGCAAACCAAGAATTAACATGTATATAGTTTCTATTCAACCAAAAAAAGAAAAAGAGAGAGAGAGAGAGAGAGAGAGAGAGAGAGAGAGAGTCGTAAATGGAGAAAAAAAAAAGAGAGAGAGAGTCGTAAATGGACAACACCAATCTAATCAACCTAATCAGATTGAACAGAAGATAACAAGGAAAAGCCTCAAAATTCTATGAACAAATCATCGGTTCAAAAACTCATAATCAACCAAAACACTAGTTATTGAAAAAAATATAAGCAAAATAAATGACCAGCGATCTGACCTCGCTTACGCTCGCGACTCCCGTTGGACGGCTGAGGCACGGCGTCATCGGCGGAGGCGTAACCAGCTGCGCCACCATCCTCCACCGCAGCCATCGGCACCTCGTTATTATTGCTGTTCGGATTGCTATCGTTATTAACAGGTTCATAATCAGAGAGATTATTCATACTCACGCTCTTCCTCATTGGATCAACCTTAACTCTCACCCCAAACAACATAATCTCGCCACCGCCCACGGCGGCGGACGGCGCCTCGCTGCACTGGGACATCTTTTTTTCACTTTCCGGTTGGGATTTTAATTTTTTCTCAACAGAAACACAGAATGGGATGTGGGTTGAGTGAAAATGGATGAATGAAAATGGGAGAAAGAATGGGAGTGCGTGTGCGTTATATACGATGAGGAAAAAAAGGCTTTGTGAAACGTGAGGGCCGTACAATGTAGTGCTGGAATTTAATTATTAAATGGAAATTAATTATCAGATAAATCAAAAGTTAAGGGATAAGGAGTTGTTTGGTTGGAAGGATATGTATAGGAAATTTTTAGTGCATATCGATTTCGTCGAATTTTTTTGTCGTCGAATTCAATTAATTATAATTGTAATTTTATTGATCTTCTTATAATGTGAAATAATATTATAATAATATAATTTCAAATATTTTAAGAAAAAAATAATATGGATTTATTTACTTTAAGCAAAGTGGGTGCTAACTGGAATTGAACGAACTTTTCTGTACTATTCTATAATATTTTTTAACCATTTTTCCGTAGAAGCAAAAAGAAGTTGAATTTTAACTAATTGCAAAAAAAGAGGGTGGGGGGGGTACTTTATTAATTGTGCTTGGACTGATATTTCGGATTGAAAATAATAAATTCATTGATTAATAAATCTTAAATAAGTGAGCTATCCTATTTTATGTTATTGACTTGATATGATAATATGAAAACGTCTTGATTTTTTCCTCAAATTCAGATGGTTTCGTCCAAACATATTTTTACTTATTCTCGCCAATCTTCTTCTTTTGATGTTAAATTCGGGATTTGAGCGGTCCCACACAGCGTCACCGATATGGGGAAGAAGGCCTCACCAGCCCACAGTGATCCTAAAACCAATTGGTGATAGGAGAAGTAGCTCACTTGGCTTATAAATTGGACTCTCTTCCCTTAATCAATCCATGTGGGACAACTCACAAGTGAATATCTCAACACGCCCCCCTTACTTGTGAGTCATTCATCAATTCTTGTGAGTCCTTCATCAATTCATTAATCGTTTAATCATCATCACAGGATCCTCATGCTCAATCACATCATGTGATACGGTCCACCTTGGGCCGAGCATGGGCCCGCTCTGATACCATGTTAAATTCGGAGGGACTTGGTACGGTCCCACACATGAAGCGTACCCAATATGGGGAAGAGAGCCCAAGCCCACCAAGTGAGGTTCCATCCTAAAACCAATTGGTGATAGGAGGAGTAGCTCACTTGGCTTATAAATTGGACTCTCTTCCCTTAATCAATCCATGTGGGACAACTCACAAGTGAATATCTCAACACGCCCCCATTACTTGTGAGTCCTTCATCAATTCATTAATCGTTTAATCATCATCACAGGATCCTCATGCTCAATCACATCATGTGATACGGTCCACCTTGGGCCGAGCATGGGCCCGCTCTGATACCATGTTAAATTCGGGGGGACTTGGTACGGTTCCACACATGAAGCGTACCCGATATGGGGAAGAGAGCCCAAGCCCACCAACCGAGGTTCCATCCTAAAACCAATTGGTGATAGGAGGAGTAGCTCACTTGGCTTATAAATTGGACTCTCTTCCCTTAATCAATCCATGTGGGACAACTCACAAGTGAATATCTCAACATTTGATCCTAATAATTTATAGTGCCATTTATTTACTTTTAAGTTTTAAGCCTTTTTTTATTTAGATAGAAATTTTCTAAACGAAAATAAGAGAAAATTACATTAACTAATATTATGTAGTATCACTAACCTTTTATAAGGGTGTTAACCAGGGTTCGAACCCTGTATCTTTCAGTTTATTTAAAATTTATCTCCAGGACTCCCACCTTATTAACAAAACATTAACTAATATTATCTCCTTTGTGGTTGAAGTGTCTAACTCGTGTCCATTGTCATTTTCCTATGATTTTTTTACATGTCTATCCAAAATTTCCTGCAAGAGAGTTAGGGCTGTAAACGAACAGAGCGTTCGGCAAACTACTCGTGAACAAGCTCGGATATTGTTCGTTTATGTTCGTTTATTTAGTTAAACCAACATAAATGAACAAATTTTAGAGCTCGTTAAATAAACGAACAGAGCTTGAACAATCCTATACTCGTTCATTAATAGCTCGTGAACAAGCTCATTTAGCGTTCGTTTATAAATGTTCATGAACAAGTTCGTTTAGTGTTTGTTTAGAATTGTTCGTGAACAAGCTCGTTAAGGGCTCGGCTAATAGCTCAATTATTATTCAATTAATAATAAATAATGTTATTTAATTTAAAAATATTTAATTTAAATATTGATATTTGTTTGTTTGTTTGTTTGTTTGTTTGTTCGTGTGAAACGAGAATTGTTGATTGTTCACGAACGTTTTATGAACACAAATTTGAATATAAACATGTTCACGAACACGAATCTAACACGAACTCAAATATGAACATGTTCACGAACATGTTCGTGAACAAATTCGAGCATAACAAAAATTAAATGAACGAACACGAACACAAACTTAACAACCCAAACCGAGCTCGAGCCGAGCTCGAACAGGACCAAAAATAAACAAACATTTGGCAAACAACGCTCGACTCGGCTCGGCTCGGATCGTTTACAGCCCTAAAGAGAGTCCAAATGGGATAAGGCAATAGATGCCAGTTTTGGATTTTTTATTTATATGTAGGGTATAGAGGTTTGGTATGACAAATTATTGCATGAAACAGGTTTAGATGTTAAACGGGTTGGCTCTAAATATAGATGTTAAACAGGCTGGCCCTATAATGGGCTTCGAGCTAAACAAAGCACTATTAAACGGACTAGCATATTGCGAACTTAACCCCTAATCTAGCGGGTTTTGGGTTAAACGGGCCACTATCGGGCTATAAGTCAAAAAAATAAAAAAATTATATATTTAAATATAAAATTTTAAACTTGAACATATATAATATTTAAGTTTAACATGTTAAGTTAAAGTATTTATTATAAAAAAAAAATATTGCATAGTTTATAATTATATTGCATTAACAAAATTAAAAAATTTAAATGTTCCAAGATCTAAAATTTTAAAATAAAACTATAATAATAAAAGATAGCATTATATAATATATACGCATATAAAAGAAAAAATAATAATACTTTAAAAAAATATTCATATGACTGTAAGTCATAGTTTTAAGAATTATATATTTAAATCTATTAAAGATGAGAAGATGTGAGCTTGAAAAAATATACTTAGTAATAGGTAATATGTAATAAATAGATTTATAGCATTTGAATTATATTTATTTAAAAAAAAACACAACTGGCGGGCTAGCCCTGTTAACCTATGAGCTAGCCCTAGACCCGTTAACGGTCCGAGCCAAAAAAGACCCAATTTTAAACAGACCAAAATAATTCGGGTATAACCCTTTTTTTCCCCGGTTAAACGGTACGGGCCAACGGGCCGTGGCCCATTTAACATCTCTAGAAACAAATATACAACAAATTTAAATAAATATCAACATCCCGACTAGTTTAATATGTGTTATGTTTTAGATTTTTTTGAGCAAAACATTTCATATTGTTAGCATGTGATCCAAGGTCAAGTACATTACGACAAATATTAATTTTAATACTTAATTAATAACATTCGTGTAAGCTGGTATCAAGTATCAAGGTCGTAGCAGTGTTCTAAAAATCCCCAGGCGCGGCGCTGGCGGCCACCAAGCGCCAGGATTTTTGCATAAGCGGCCAGCCTATGCGGGGCCTCATAGGCGGTCTAGGCACCCTATATGTTTTTTTTTTTTTTATGAAATCGTAGCAAAACGACGCCGACTAGTGAAAGTAGCACCGACGACTCTAAAATTCAATTTAAGTGAAATTGAATATATATAATTTTCTTAATAAAAAAATGAAACAAAATTTTAGGGTTTTGAAATCTTTCCATTGATAATTTGATATTATATAAATCAATGCAATATTTGTTAATGTATTGTATTTTAGATGATTTATAATTTTATTAGATTATTGGTTTTGAATTACTTTAAAGTTTAAAGTTTAAATATCAGATCTATTCAAAAACAATTTAAATATCATTTATAGACTTTACAATTATGTATTATGGAATTATTCATAAAATTGTATATATATTTAAGGCTCCGCCTAGTCCCCGCCTTTAGGCCTCCTAGGTGCTAGCCCCCGTCCATTTGCCGACTAGCGCTTTTTAAAACACTTGGGTCGTAGACTATTTCTCAAACCGAAAAAGCAAAAAATAGCTATTTAACATGTTTTTAACACATTTGGGATCTCCTATTATTACATAAGGGGTTTCAATATATCATGTGAATGCCACAGAGAATGGATCCATAATTTTTTTACAATGAGGACACATGAGAAATACAATTATAAATTACATGAAAAATAATTAATGGGGCACACTTAATTTTTTCAACATAAGTAATATATAGCAGTGAAAAAATCAATATAACACTAATAATGTTATGTCAAACTTATTTAATTTATAATGATATAATGTTGTAACGTTATTGTTCAAAAAAAATGTTGTAATGTTATTGAGTTTATAATATTATTCATGCGTTTTATAAATTATAACTATAATTTGGAAATAGCGTTGTATGAAAAAGAAATAGTTCAAAAAATTTATGGGGCATGTTAAAGATGATGCCACTATATTGCAAGTAACATTCAACTATTCAAGCACGAAATTAAACACTACATATACACACTGACGAAACCAGGAATCTCGGGTAGGGGGGCCAAACTAATATTAATATAAATGAGTCCATCTGATTTTTGGTTACTTTTCTATAAAATAATGGTTTAACCATGTTTTCTTAGTCATTTTTGAGTTCAAATTTTCACTGTCGTTTTTTCCCTTTCCACAGATCGGTCCATGATACCGAAAAATGCACCATATCAATTTTCTAAAATATAACCACGTACCTTATCAGAGAATACAAGAAGGGTATGACCATGTCAAAATGACTAAAAATATATATTTTCAAAAAATATGACTATTTTTCATTTTACGAAACATAAGTGGACAATTTGTCCTTTACCACATGTAAAAATTAAAAACAATATATCAAATTTAAAATAAGCAGATATTTTGATTAAGTCATTGTATTATTTCGATCACATTTTAATATTAAAAAATAAATAACAAAATCCCAAAAGGAACAAATAGAGACACAAGAGAATAATGCAAAAATTCAAGTTAAAGTTTATGACGAAGATTAAAAAATATACAAAATTTTTAAAAAATGGGCAAAATGACCAAAACTCATATTTTTCAATATTCACAAATAAAAATAGAAAAGAAGAATGCAAGATAATTTAAGATTTTTTTTTCTATTTTTCTATTTTTTTATTTAAAATTAAAAAGTGATAAGACCAAAATACTCTTACTTTTTTTTCAAAATTTGAGGGGGGGCCAGTGCCCCCTTGGCCATGAGTGCCTTAGTCCCTTCATATACAGGACATTGAGATAATTTTTAACAATTGTAGGGGAGATAAATGGAACACGTGTTGCATCTTGCATTGATGGTTGTGGCTTTTCCCTATTATTTATGTCAGTGCCCTCGACCTTTTCACATAAAGAACAAAAGAACGGAAAAACAAACAAAAAAATATAAAAAAAATGAAAAAAAGAAGAAAAGTAAAAATTTAAACTAAACTTGTGTAAAAAAAAAAACAATCTAAACTAATTAAACAACAGGAAGAAGAAGAATTTCATTTTGCCAAAAACAGAAAAGAAAAGAAAAAAAGTAATATTATATCAAGTTAATTCTAATACTTGCATATACCTTGTAAAATATACTAAAAGTATTGTAGTCCAAAATTCCACCATGTGTATTAGAAATGCAAAGTAATTTAGACGATATGGAAGAATGTGACATGTGTTAGAGTGATTTAATATTATGTTATTATTGTTATTTATTTGTATTGTGAAGAATAGTTTAGTCCTTTTATACAAAATGATGAACCCCATCTCTAAGGGTCTTCACTGCCTTCTTACCCTGCAGAGCTGAAGCCCCGTGGAGGATGTGAAGCGCGGGTTATCTCAACTAGTCAGGGTCATTGGGCTGCCGAAAACTGAGTCACCACACAAGAAGTTCTTCTCCATCCTGTAAATCGTTACCAGAGGGATTCGAACAACCATACTGTGGGTGCCAACAAGCAGACATCACGTCACCCAAGTCTTTTACCAGTTGAGCTATGCCCCGGGGGCCTCTAGTCCTTTTATCCTTCTTGTAATCCTAGCTATATGTAGGAGTCTTCATCCTTATTTGATGTAGTTGTCTTTCTTCTTTCAGTTGTAAGAACCATATTTGCTCTCTCAATTACAATGAATACGTACACCAATTATTCTATCATGGCATCATAATTTTTTTTGGTTGGTATTTTCAGTAGATCGGAGCAGTTCGTTCAGTATATCGAAGTAGATTGAGCAAATCGAGCAATTGATGATTCATAGTTTTGATGTTTGAATAATCTTCCTTGCTACTATTTTTTTTTGTCAATATTTCGGGTTTGAATCTTTTTATTTATTTGGATTTGGCCACTTTTGTTGGTTTTAGTTGTGCTTGTTTGTTGGTCGTGCATTATGACTTCTGAAAATGATGATTTATTGCAATCTATTGGTGTTCGGTTAGATGGGAAAAATTATACGCATTGGAGTTATGTGATAAAAAAAATTGAGGGGAAAACGAATATAGAGTATCATCAATGGAACTCAATCTATACCTAAGAGTGAGAATAATGCCAAATATATTGAACAACTTGAGGCTTGAAATGTTAATAATTCGAAGATTATTACATGGATTAACAATTCTATTGAGAGTTCGATTGATATGCAATTGGCAAAACTTGACACGACAAGAGAAGTTTGGGAGCCTTTAGAACGACTGTTTACCCAGTCAAATTTTGCTAAATAATATCAGTTAGAAATGGACATTCGAACTCTTCAACAAAAAGACATGAGTATTCAAGAATTCTATTCGACAATGACTAATCTGTGGGACCAATTTGCTCTGATAGAATCAACAGAGCTTAGTGCTTTTGCTCCTTATATTGCCCGATGTAATGAACAACTGTTGGTTCAATTTCTTATGGCTCTTCATGATATTTTGAATCTTTGCGTGGAAATATTTTGCATCGTAGTCCTCTTCCAAGATTATGTGGTCAGTGAATTAATTGCTGATGAAACACATCACAAGTCTGCATCGATAAAGGGGATCCTTCCAACACCCAGTCCATCTATCTTAGCTGATCCAAATTGCCCATTTCAGAAGTATCCGAATAAGCCAAATCTCAAAGTTGTTGCTTCATATGAATGTCGTTTTTGTAAAACTCCAGGACATTGGAAGGCTCAGTCCCCGAAGTTGATGGGTTGCCCAGCCTCACGTGCCCCTACATATCCTCACTTTTCTCAATGTGGTCATAGATCACATCCATTGCATAATCTTTGCCAGATTGTACCACCATCAGAATTTTCAAATCTAGAGTTGCTTCACCATCTACTCCTGTCGCATATTCACTCTACGAGCAGTTTCAAAAATTCATTAGCTTTCCACATGCTATGTCTGCTGCAGGTTTGTCAGCTCTAAGCTCCTTAGGTATATCTTCATCTATTTGGTTACTGGACTTAGGAGCTTCTCATCATATGTCCCCCATTGCAGAATTTTTCGTTTCTATTTATCCTTCAAATTCTATCTCTGTTATGACTAGGGATGTCAACGGCGGGGCGGGGGCGGGGGAGCGATCCCCATCCCCATCTCCGCGACCATGGAATCCCGTCCCGTCCCAGCGAGACAATCGGGAAAAATTTCCCCCATCCCCGCTCCCGCTTTAATTTATTTTTTTTTTTTGCAAAAATTCAATTTTTTTACAAAAAATAATTATTTTTTATATTAATAAATTATATAAAAAACTAATAAACCACTCATTAATAAAATAAATTAAATATTTTGTTATTTTTCATATTTAATGTGGATATATTTATATTATATTATAAATATTATATTATATATTTAATAAGCGGTTCCCCGGGGGGAACGGGGCGAGGATCCCCGGGGGGCGGGAAGTATGATCCCTGATGGCTCAAAAGCTACCTTTAAAACCGTAGGCAAGTGCACCTATCGTTTTATAGTATAGATTATTGAGTCACCGAGTGTCATTCCCACGAGGATTGTAAGTACTAATAATTACCGCCTTTTTGTTATTTAATCTAACAATTTTCGAGTTTTTGTTTGATGAAAAAGGAAAACAAATTATAAATTGTAAAAATGAAGTAAAATTTGTAGAATAAGAAATCAAGAGATAAAAGTGTGTTTGAATGTAAATCCCTCTAGAATGTTTTTGTGATTTGACAAGTTAAAAGATTCAACCATAAACCTCGAGTAAAAACCAACCTCTTTTAATAAAATCTCATGCTATGTGGGACCGTAGAAATTCCCGATTTAAGTTAATCCCTTTCTCAAGGCGAAAAACTCCTAATCTCAAGTTGATTAACTCAAATCTCTTTCTAGTTAAAACCCCAAGATTGCATTATAACGATTTATGAATTCCCATATTAGGTTTGACCCTAATCCGGAAGATTTATGTCGTCCCATATCTAGGATTGCATGCAACTCTTTTCACTTATACAATTTCTTTTTCACCATAAATCTTTCGATTACCGATGAAGAAAAGATATCAAATTAATATACCGGAAATATTAACTCGAATGAGATAAGCATGATATAAGTGAATCACACAAGATATGAGAATTTTATTAAAAACATACAAACCTTAATCACAAATCCATTCTAGAGTTCATTACACTCAAACACTAAGATTTTAGCTACTCATGATTTTGACAAAAGAGTAAATTACACAAGAAGATTTAAGCATTGTAGACATGGTGTACTTATCTTTCTCAAAACCTCAATGGACTTCTTCCTTGATTTATGATGTTGCTCCAAGCCTTCTTCTCCAATATTGCCCCAAGCTTTCTACTCCAAGACCTCTTGATCCCAATTCTACTTAATGAAGTGAATACAATGAATATTTCCTGAATATCTAATGAATGCCTCTCCCAACTTCAACCCTTGGCTTTTATAGGCAATCAATACATTGATAGTACTCTCTTTTGTTAAACAATTGCCTCCATTTTCCTTGTTGGTTGGTGAATTCTTGTATTCAAGTGATGAGGAGGGGACATGGAGACATGTTTCAAAGACAATAGGGTGTTAAAAGTGTACAAAAGTGGCCAAAATGGGTTGGTTGGTGAGTTTTCCCAGAAATCGGGCAAAGACGGCCAGCCGTCTTTGCAACAAAATTGCTGGAAACAGGCCCGACACGGCGTGTTGTTATGCGACACGCCAGGCCGTGTTCGGGGCTTTTTGTGCGATTTTTCCTCCTCTTTTGATCCCCTTCAACATGGCCGTGTTCGGTGACACGGTTTGGCCGTTTTGGACCCTTTTTCCAATTTTTATCCAATTTATTTCCTTATTTTTTGAACATGGCCATGTTACTTAACACCCCAAGTCATGTTGAGTGATTTTCTTGCCTTTTTCAAGTAATATTGGCTTCACATTGCTCCAAATTGCTCCACCTATAATGTTAAACACATCACACGATGAAATGCTACGAAAATACTTGAGAAACTATGATTTTTCTAACAAAACAATCCAAAAACTATTGAATTAATAATACAAAATATGTGCAAAATGACACTTATCAAACCGCCTCCAACTTGGAAATTTTGCTTGTCCTCAAGCAATTTTTAAAACAAAGAGATGGGTTGAAAACAAAAAGAGATATCTATTTTCACAATTTCGACATGATTGAAGTGAATCGCTAACCTTTTCCTTCCCAATTAAGTCAATCCATCCGTTTTCAAATCAACCAATTTGTTAAAAAAGAGTTACTTCAATAATTGGAATCGTTCAAAACATCACAGTTGTCATATCACGAAAAATTTGTCGTTCATATGCTTAGATCAAATACAAAAATGTAATGATAAAAGGAGAAGTCCAAAACTCGGGTCTTTTCAAATTTTTTTTTATATTGCAAATATAATTATAAAATCAGGACATTTTTGAGGCAAACTTCCACTAGGTTTAAATTTTGAATGTCTTTTCAAAAACTCCTAGGGTGGTGTCCCATATTCATATTTGTGTCGCCGTTTTACGTAAGAGACAAACATGGGGCTCATGAAT
This sequence comes from Rehmannia glutinosa, assembly GCA_016081115.2. Classification (NCBI taxonomy): domain Eukaryota; kingdom Viridiplantae; phylum Streptophyta; class Magnoliopsida; order Lamiales; family Orobanchaceae; genus Rehmannia; species Rehmannia glutinosa. Next base: position 73,599 of record JABTTQ020002556.1, on the reverse strand, counting down.
GCTCCTAGTTACTAAGCAACAACAAACAGAGGAATATAACCTCGATTTGTCCCTTTATATAACAGTATTAGCACATTTTATTTTTTTTTTCGTTTTTTTTTTAAACCCGAGTTGTGGTTTCTCTAGTAATCATGACACAAAGTATCTAGATTTAAGCAAAGTCCAAGCTAACTTCATGACATTAAACTCTTTTGGCCAAATACATCCTTTTACTAGAGTCACGCAGTTTAAAAACATTTTGGCAATTTGAGTTTTCAAAAAGATGACTTTTTCGGGATAAAAATGGTCATAACCAATCCACAACTAACCTATCTAATTGTAAAAAAAAATTACCTCATGTTTGTTTGCAAGGTATTGATAAGGTGCGTAAAAAGAAAACGAAATATCCACAAAGAAAGCTAAAACACACAAAGCTAAAGAAAAATAGTTCAAATCCAAGCGTTCTAACAAATCTCGCCACCCCCAACTTCAAGGGTCACATTGTCCCCAATGTGAAGAGGAGATGTGATACAAAATGGAGCAAAGGAAACGACAACTAAGACAAAGACAAATACGACCTTATGATGGTGGTGGGAAGTGTCCTTGAGAGAGGTGCCATTGATGGAGTTGAGAGAAAAGGGCATTTTGTTGTTGTTGGTCCTCTCGAATATCCCTAATGACGCCAAATTGCTGCCATCATTTGTTGTTGGCGGTCAAGCATATTCTCGCCGGCGTTCGAGCATCGTTTGTTGATATGATAGCATGTCTCTTTGGTGTTGTTGCTCTGTAGAATAGCTTGAAGATTGACTTGTTCATGCGGTGGCGGTGGTGGTGGTGGGTGAGATGAAGGAGTATGGGATGGTGAACCCCTGGAGGAGATGGGGATTCGGGAGCATCATCCTCTATGGGAGGTAGTTCGAGGTGAATTCATCATCCTCCTGGATTGTGTCGCATACCCATCAACCAATTGTCACGATTACGAATTGTAGTTTGTGCTTGGGTCGGGAAGCAATAGTCATTGGGATGTATGTCGAAAAAGCAAGCAAAATTGATCATTGATTCTTTCAATTAATTTTATAGCGAAGACATACCTCGAGATCAATACGATTGCTTCCTCGCTTTGTTGTAAATCCGTTAAGTCATGCTCGAAGTGAAGAGCAATTGGAGTAATTAGGCCTCCAACAAGAATTTTACTACATTCGCCCCCGCCCGACTTTCTCGAAAATAGCGTGCTAAGTGAGACCCGGTGTCAAGGTGTTTGCCATAGACCATAGCCCATAAAAACAATAGCTCGTCCTTCCTCAAATTCCCGTCACTTTCCCCTACCGAAAAGTGTGCTAGCCATCACACGATGCATATAACGAAAAACAAGGATTTATTACGCGTGATACTTTAGCACGAGAAGCAACATAGTCATATGAAGGAGCTATTTCATTCCAAAATCGCTGTGCATTAAAGTCGCTAGGAAAGCGTCTGTTACCATCAATTGGAAGACCATATATTTGATTGAAGTCGGCAAGAGTCAATGTATACTCTTGATTGAACAAGCGAAAAGAGATGAGGCCATCCCTAGCATGAGTTCCCGTGAGGATTTCGGCGTTAAATGAGCTAAGGAATTCCGAGTGTGACGCTCATAAGTTGGTGCTTTCGCACCCATGAATTGTCCCCACCCAACTTGTTCAAACATCCAATCAATATCTTCTTGTAGCCCAAGGGTTTCTAATGTCATGGCGTCCGGATACCTGGTGTTGTGCAATGGTTTACTCAACAATTGTTGATATCGGGTTGCTTGCTCGTCATCCCGGAATAGAATGCCGTGACGATTACTTGGTGGATTAGCCGGGAGGGGCGGAGAGCCGAGGGTCCCCCAGACCCGGAAGGAGCGGTAACTCGACTTCGTTTTGACATGGTAGTCCTGAAAAAGGAATTTTTGATAGCAACATGCAATACAAGGACAATTACTATTAATATTTCTTTGAAAACCAACTATCATATAAAAACCATGCCTCAATTAAATTCCCAACAACAACATCATCCCATCACCTTCAAGTTCTCATCAAAATAGCAAGTAAGTTACAACAAAGCACGGTTTCCACTCATGATCAATCATATGATTCTAACAATCAATCAATCAACAAACGCTCATATCGTTATATTTAGGCAACAATAAACCCTTTCATTCGTTTAGGACCAATTTCGTTGGTGAAATTAAGCAAGATAATTCCAACAATTGACTTCACATGATTTTACTCATACAAATTTCAATAGCACATGGGGCCAACATCATCACCATAAAAATCCAAAAATACCCTCATCTTCAACACAAATAATTAGGCATAAAAATTCCCAAAATATAAGTTAAATCAAAAAGCCCTAAATGATAGAAATTTCAAACATTTATGAACAAATTGAAAGCATAAAAACAAAAATGATGAAATTAAACACAAAAAAATAACATAGAAAATCATACCTTGAAATAGAAACCCATTAAGAGAAATCTCCCAAAACCCACAAAATTCCCAACAATCAATCGGTAGAAGTGTTGGCAATGGAGGAAGATGGTGTTTTATGGAAGAATTTTGAGTTTAGATAGAAGAGTGAGGTGAATTTGGGGAAATTTTGGTGAAGAAGAGGGTTTTTAGGGTTTTGGAATGAAAAAATCGGAAAAAATAACCCAATTCGACCCTTGTTTTTAACGGCCACACGGCCGTGTCGGGCGACACGGCCAGCCGTGTTCGGCTGTTTGCGACATAAATTTTTTTTGGGCCCGAACACGGGCGTGTCGCAGCGACACGGCCCGGCCGTGTTCGGGCCAATTTTCAATTTTTTTTTTTATTTAAAAAAAGGAAAATTGGGGAATTTTGACACGGCCATGTCGAAGACACACCAGCAGTGTGTTCGGGCTCAGTAAATTTTTTTTTTATAAATAAATATCATCCCGAGTAAAAAAATGAATCCTAAGTACAAATCGAAACAAATTGACACAAAAATCATCGGGTTGCCTCCCGGGTAGCGCTTTTAGTGTCGTATAGCCGGATCAAGCTTTCACCTCTCTTGTGTGATGTATTTGGGGATCCTCAAGCTTGAGGGAATCTCTATAATTATCATCGATGGTGCCCCCAAAATAAAGCTTAAGACGGTGTCCGTTTACCTTAAAGGTGCCCATTTCCTTGTGCGTAATTTCGATAGTCCCGTAAGGAAACACTTGAGTAACAGTGAATGGGCCGGACCACCTGGATTTTAACTTACCCGGAAATAGGCAAAGTCGGGAATTGAATAGTAACACTTGATCACCCGGTTGGAATTCCCTCGTGTGTTTAATGTGCTTGTCATGCCATTGTTTCGTTCGTTCTTTGTAAATTTTCGAATTCTCGTATGCCGAATTTCGCCATTCTTCGAGTTCGTTAATCTGCAATAAACGGTTATTTCCTGCACTTGACAAATCATAATTAAGCATTTTAATAGCCCAAAAGGCTTTATGTTCAAGCTCAACCGGCAAATGACATGCTTTACCATAGACGAGTCGGTATGGGGTAGTCCCTATTGGCGTTTTGAAAGCCGTTCTATAAGCCCAAAGGGCATCATCGAGTTTGAGGACCAATCCTTGCGAGAGTGCCCAACCGTTTTTCCAAAATTCATTTTAATTCGCGGTTGGACACTTCGACTTGACCGCTAGTTTGGGGATGATAAGCGGTCGCGACTCGGTGTGTGACACCATAACGCTTTAAAACCTTATCAAATTGATTATTACAAAAGTGAGTGCCTCTATCGCTAATGATGGCTCGTGGTGTACCAAACCGGGTAAAAAGTTTTTGAGAAAATGCACCACCACTCGAGCATCATTTTTAGGTAAAGCTTGAGCCTCTACCCACTTAGACACGTAGTCAACGGCTACCAAAAATATATTTGTTGCCAAACGACGCCGAAAAGGTCCCATAAAATCAATACCCCAAACATCAAAAATTTCACAAACAAGTATACCGTTTTGGGGCATTTCATTTCTTCGAGAAATATTCCCTGTTCGACAACTATCACAAGTTTCAACATACCGTTTTTGCGTCTTTGAAAAGTGTAGGCCAATAAAAACCCGACTCAAGGACCTTGCGTGCCGTAGTATTTGCTTGATAATGTCCACCAGTGGGTCCTTGTGACAATGATTCAAAATGGAGATTGTTTCGGGAAGTGCAACACACCTTCGTATGATTTGATCCGCACAAACTCGGAAGAGGTGGGGATCGTCCCTAATATAATACTTGAGGTCCGAAAAGAATTTCTTCTTTTGATGGGTCATCCCTTTTGGGAGAACTTTTCTCCCGCAAGATAATTAGCGAAATCGCAAACCAAGGAATATCAATTGAAATTGAGTTAAGGCAAAGAGTTGCTCATCCGGGAAAGAATCGTTGATATGTCCATTGTGTTGCTCATCGGTCTTAGGAGTGCTCAAGCCGAGATAGGTGGTCGGCGGCAAGATTTTTGGCACCCCGTTTATCTTTGATCTCCACATCGAATTCTTAGAGTAAGAGGACCCATCGAATTAGTCGTGGTTTTGCGTCATTTTTGTCGAGCAAATAGCGTAAAGCGAGTGATCCGTATAAACAATGACTTTGGATAGAATCAAGTATGACCGAAATTTGTCAAAGCGAAAACCACCGCAAGTAGTTCCTTTTCGGTAGTTGTATAGTGTGATTGAGCGAGATTCAAAGTCTTACTTGCATAGTAAATTGGCCGGAAATGTTTATCTTTTCGTTGCCCAAGTACCGCTCCTACCGCATAGTCACTAGCATCACACATGAGTTCGAACGGTTGAGACCAATCCGGAGCCACCATGATGGGAGAAGTGGTGAGTTTTTCTTTCAAAGTGTTGAATGCTTGGAGACATTCATCGTTGATATTAAAAACCACATCCTTTTCTAAAAGACGAGTAAGCGGCCGGGCGATTTTTGAAAAATCTTTGATAAAGCGCCTATAAAACCCGGCGTGCCCCAAAAAGCTTCGGATAGCTTTCACCGAGGCGGGCGGTGGCAATTTGGAAATTGTATTAACTTTCGCTTTGTCAACTTCAATTCCCCTGCAAGAAATTTTATGCCCCAAAACAATACCTTCTTGTACCATGAAGTGGCACTTTTCCCAGTTAAGTACCAGGTTGGTCTCTTCGCAACGAACAAGGACTTTTTTAAGATTTGCAAGACAAAGATCAAATGAATCCCCGAAAACCGAAAAGTCATCCATGAAGACTTCCATGATTTCTTCTACAAGCTCGTCGAAGATGGCAAGCATACAACGTTGAAAAGTTGCTGGTGCGTTGCACAACCCAAAAGGCATGCGTCTATAGGCGAAAGTACCGTAGGGACAAGTGAAAGTGGTTTTCTCTTGGTCCTCCGGTGCTATCGGGATCTGAAAATAACCTGACATGCCATCAAGGAAGCAATAATAGAGGTGACCAGATAAACGTTCAAGCATTTGATCAATAAAAGGTAAGGGAAAGTGGTCCTTGCGAGTAGCATCGTTTAGTCGTCGTGTCGATGCAAACTCACCAACCTGTTACCGTTCGCATCGGAATAAGTTCATTCTTTTCATTTGGTACCACCGTCATCCCACCTTTCTTTGGGACCACTTGAACCGGACTTACCCAATTCTTGTCGAGATTGGATAGATGAGCCCAAAGATCTAGTAGTTTGATTACCTCTGCTTTAACTACCTCTTTCATGTTTGGATTTAAGCGACGCTGAGGTAGGACAACCGGCTTGAAGTTTTCCTCCATCAGAATCTTGTGAGTGCAAAAGGAAGGATTGATCCCTCGAATGTCGGAGATTTTCCAAGCGATGGCCTTTTTATGTTCCCATAATATTGCCAACAATCTATCCTTTTGATGAGAAGATAAATTGGAGGAAATAATTACGGGAAGTTTGGCGTTCTCGGCTAGAAATGCATATTCCAAGTGTTCGGGTAACTCCTTCAGCTCCAACAGTGGTGGATCCTCAATGGATGGTTTGATATGGCCCACCTGTGAGTTTTCAATCTTTTCGAACTCTTTCTGTCGTTCTGTTGGTTTGTTTTCCTCCAATGCGAGTACGGATTCCCTAAGAAAGGGGTTTTCATCCGATATACCTGCACTTTGAACAATACAAGTCTCCAAAAATTCGTTAGAAATCATGCTTGGTAGAGAGTTGGTTATCTCCATATCGATAAGATCAATAGCAAAACAGGAGTCATCTTTATCTATCGTATTTTTCATTGATGTAGCGATTTTAAAAATGACTTGTTCATCTTCGACTCTTAAAATTAGTTTGCCATCATGCACGTCAATGATTGCCTTAGCAGTAGCTAAAAATGGACGCCCTAGGATCAAAGGGACTTCGACATCTGTATGCATATCAAGAATTACAAAATCGATCTGTCAACTAATTGCAGGCTCATCCTAGTTGGTTTTGGCTTGTTTTACAAAGGGACTTCGACTCTTTAAAAATGACTTGTTCATCTTCAACAATGCCTCTAGGATATTTAATAGATCTGTCAGCTAATTGCAGGCTCATCCTAGTTGGTTTTGGCTCTCCTAGACCCATTTGTTTGAATAAATCATAAGGCATCAAATTAATGCTAGCCCCTAGATCGGCCAATGCCCGATCAACAGTCAAATTACCGACATGACAAGGAATAGTAAAACTCCCTGGATCTTTGATTTTCTGAGGTAACTTGTTTTGCAAAATTGCCGAGCATTCCTCATTTAATTGCACCATGGATATTTCTTCAAGCTTCTTCTTATTTGAAAGAAGATCTTTTAGGAACTTGGCATATTTTGGCATCTGTGAAAGGGCTTCAACAAAAGGAATATTGATGTGCAATTGTTTAAATAAATCCAAGAACTTACCAAATTGGTCGTCATGTTTGTCCTTACGCAATCGACTTGGATACGGAATAGGTGGTTGGAATTCCGGTACCATTTTCTTTGTTTCCTTGGATACCTGTTCGTCTTTCTGTTGTATGGGCGTGGATTCGTCCTCCGGCATCCATACTTCGTCTAGCTTTGTTCCACTCCTTAGAGTAATTGCTTTTACCTGTTCTCTTGGATTTGGCTCGGTGTTGCTAGGTAGGCTCCCTTGTGGCCTTTCGGAGATCATTTTGGCAATTTGACCAATTTGATTTTCCAAGTTGCGAATGGATGCTTCTTGGTTCCTTAAGGATGTTTCGGTGGCCGTGAAACGGGTTTCCGTTGTTTGGACGAATTTGGACAAGAAGTCCTCCAAACTTGGTTTTCGCGGTTGGAAACCGGAAGGTGCGATTTAATTGGGGAGTGCGTTTGGATTAGGCTTCATTGACCTTGATTTCCCCAACTAAAGTTCGGGTGTTGGCCAACCTGGATTATAAGTGTTCTTTGAAAGGATTATTTTGAAAGGGTCGAGATTGATTACCTAGATAATCCACTTGTTCATGCGGCGGTATTGCGTGAGGGCAATCTTGGTGGTTGTGCGATCCTCCACAAGTCTCGCATGAGAAGGCTTGTTGTGTTGGTGGTTTTGGAGCTGCCAACCCGTCGATTTTCTGGGGTAAAACCTTCGACTGTGCGGCTAGTGTCACCACCGCGTCCGCATTATATACTCCCACTGACCTGTTGGTTTTACCTCGTACGGATTGCCATTGATAGCCATTCATGGCCATTCCTTCTATGAGATCTTGGGCGGCTTCGGGTGTCTTATTGTTCAATGTTCCCCCCGCCGCCGCATCAATCATCTGCCTTGTCGATGAGAGCAACCCATTGTAAAATGTTTGGACTTGCATCCAAATGGGAAGACCATGATGTGGGCATTTTCGCAACAATTCTTTGAATCTCTCCCAAGTGTCGTACAAGGTTTCATCGTCCTCTTGAGTGAATGAAGAGATCTCATTCCTCAATCGTGCGGTTTTAGCGGGTGGGAAATACTTTAAAAGGAATTTTTCCGCCATAATGCTCCATGTTGTGATTGTTCCCTTCGGTAAAGTGTTTAGCCATTGTTTAGCCCGTCCCCGAAGAGTAAATGGGAACAAGCGTAAACGGATGGCATCGTCGGAGACTCCATTTATTTTGAAAGTATCGCAAATTTCGAGGAAATTCGCGATATGATTATTAGGATCTTCGTCTGGTAAGCCATCGAATTGGACAAATTGTTGCACCATTTGAATGACATTCGGCTTGATTTGAAATTATTGGCCAGTAACACAATGGCCTTACGATACTAGACGACGTCATCATCGTCCATAGATGGCTTGGCGTGTAGTCGTACATGGTTCTTTGTTGTTCATCCGCCATATCGGGATCCTTGCTTTCGTTAGTATCCTCCTCGTGGTCATGTCTAACACTTTCCTCCTGTTCTTCTGCTACCGGCGGTCTCGCTGACTTCCCGTTCGGCGGCGAGTAGGCATGCACTTTGTAGTAAACAAGGAGGATAAGTATAATCCAAGACTTACAAAGATAGATACCTAGAAAGACAATTGATGAAAATAAAAAAATGATTAAATTAACAAAAATAAGGTGTTCTTAATATTACAATCCCGTGAACGGCGCCAAAACTTGATGGCTCAAAAGCTACCTTTAAAACCGTAGGCAAGTGCACCTATCGTTTTATAGTATAGATTATTGAGTACCGAGTGTCATTCCCACGAGGATTGTAAGTACTAATAATTACCGCCTTTTTGTTATTTAATCTAACAATTTTCGAGTTTTTGTTTGATGAAAAAGGAAAACAAATTATAAATTGTAAAAATGAAGTAAAATTTGTAGAATAAGAAATCAAGAGATAAAAGTGTGTTTGAATGTAAATCCTCTAGAATGTTTTTGTGATTTGACAAGTTAAAAGATTCAACCATAAACCCTTGAGTAAAAACCAACCTCTTTTAATAAAATCTCATGCTATGTGGACCGTAGAAATTCGATTTAAGTTAATCCCTTTCTCAAAACGAAAAACTCCTAATCTCAAGTTGATTAATCGAAATCTCTTTCTAGTTAAAACCCCCAAGATTGCATTATAACGATTTATGAATTCCCATATTAGGTTTGACCCTAATCCGGAAGATTTATGTCGTCCCCATATCTAGGATTGCATGCAACTCTTTTCACTTATACAATTTCTTTTTCACCATAAATCTTTCGATTACCCGATGAAGAAAAGATATCAAATTAATATACCTAAAATATTAACTCGAATGAGATAAGCATGATATAAGTGAATCACACAAGATATGAGAATTTTATTAAAAACATACAAACCTTAATCACAAATCCATTCTAGAGTTCATTACACTCAAACACTAAGATTTTAGCTACTCATGATTTTGACAAAAGAGTAAATTACACAAGAAGATTTAAGCATTGTAGACATGGTGTACTTATCTTTCTCAAAACCTCAATGGACTTCTTCCTTGATTTATGATGTTGCTCCAAGCCTTCTTCTCCAATATTGCCCCAAGCTTTCTACTCCAAGACCTCTTGATCCCAATTCTACTTAATGAAGTGAATACAATGAATATTTCTGAATATCTAATGAATGCCTCTCCCAACTTCAACCTCTTGGCTTTTATAGGCAATCAATACATTGATAGTACTCTCTTTTTTGTTAAACAATTGCCTCCATTTTCCTTGTTGGTTGGTGAATTCTTGTATTCAAGTGATGAGGAGGGACATGGAGACATGTTTCAGAAAATAGGGTGTTAAAAGTGTACAAAAGTGGCCAAAATGGGTTGGTTGGTGAGTTTTCCCGTGTCGGACAAAGACGGCCAGGCCGTCTTTAAACAAAATTCTGAAATGGCCCGACACGGCCGTGTTGGACAACACGGGCCAGGCCGTGTTATGCGACACGGCCGTGTTATGTTTCGACACGGCCAGGCCGTGTTCGGGGCTGTTTTTTGTGCGATTTTTCCTCCTCTTTTGATCCCCTTCAACATGGCCGTGTTCGGTGACACGGTTTGGCCGTTTGGACCCTTTTTCCAATTTTTATCCAATTTATTTCCTTCTTTTTGAACATGGCCATGTTACGTAACACCCCAAGTCATGTTGATTGATTTTCTTGCCTTTTTCAAGTAATATTGGCTTCACATTGCTCCAAATTGCTCCACCTATAATGTTAAACACATCACACGATGAAATGCTACAAATACTTGAGAAACTATGATTTTTCTAACAAAACAATCCAAAACTATTGAATTAATAATACAAAATATGTGCAAAATGACACTTATCAATCCCCGTCACCGCCCCATCCCCGCCAACGGGGAGAAAAATTTTCCTGTCCCCGTCCCCACGTGGGAAAATTTCGGGGAATCCCCACCTCGTTCGGGCGGATCCCCGCGGGAACGGGGATTCCCCCCCTTGCGCCATCTCTAGTTATGACTACGATGCACCCCTATGCCCTTAGTAGGTGTTAGTTCTGTCGTCTCACCACACGTGTCTCTACCTAGTGTTTATCACATTCCTCAGCTTACTTTAAATATTATTTCAGTTGGTAAATTATGTAATTCTGGTTATTCTGCAACCTTTTCTTCTGATTCTTGTTGTGTGCAAGATCTTCACTCCTAGAGGCCGATTAGGGCGACCCGCATAGGAATGGAGGGTTATATATTTTGGATGAACTTCGAGTACCATATGTGGCAGACTCTACTGTTGATTTGTTTTCTTTTCGTTTGGGTCCACATTCATCTGATTTTTATTTATGGCATTCTCGTTTAGGTCATGTATCTTTTCCTCATTTGAAGTATTTAGCCTCCACTGGATTGTTAGGGAACTTGAAAAGTCATGATATTTCTAGTTGTAAACTTGGTAAATTTTTCGCATTGCCATTTAATAAAAGCATATCCGTTTCTACTGCATCATTCGATTTGATTCATTCTGATGTTTGGAGACCTTCTCCAATTGCCACAAAAAGAGGGCCTCGATACTATGTTTCTTTTATTGATGATTGCACACGCTATTTTTGGGTTTATTGATGAAACATCATTCTGATTTCTTAGGCATTTATACCACTTTTCGAGCTCTTGTCAAAACACAATATTCTATGGTTATAAAGTGTTTTAGATGTGATTTAGGGGGAGGGGATATACCTCTAATAATTTTCGTGAAATGCTTGCTTTAGATGGAACCATATACCAAACTTCTTGTACTGATACTCCCGAAAAAAATGGTGTTGCTGAAAGAAAACATAGGCATATCATGAAAACAACCCGTTCTCTTTTATTATCTGCCTCCGTTCCTAGTGAATTCTGGGGGAAAGCTGTTCTTACGACTGTTTTTTCAATCAATAGGATCCCAACCGCCCATGCCTTGAGTGTGTCACTATTTGAGAAATTATTTGGTTATGCTCCTGATTATTCTTTCTTACGAGTATTTGATTCTACATGTTTTGTTCTACATCCTCATGTCGAACGTAGTAAATTGCCGTCTCGTTCTACCATGTGTGTTTTCTTAGGCTATGGGGATGGTCAAAAGGGGTATCATTGTTATGATCCTGTTGCACAAAAATTATATGTGTCACATCATGTCTTCTTTCTTGAGCATATTCCTTTTTTCTCCATTCTGTCTGGCTCTCACAATGTGTCTAAATCATATCTTCTCCATATTGATCCTTTTGTTGGTGATATAGATGATATTTCTGCAGATGCTGGTATCGATACTTCTACGTCTTTGTTGCTCTCAGACTCCTATAACTATCTCTCCACCTCATGAGACTATGGATCCTGCTCCCCGTTATCCTTCACGGGTTCCTAAGTCTACTCAATTATCAGATTTTGTCCATTCTTCTTATTCACCATCTTTTACATCATTTTTGTCGTCTATTCACAATATCTCTGAGCTAATTTCTTACAAAGATGCAACTATTGATCTTCTTTGGCAACAAGCTATGGCCGAAGGATTGTCTGCTTTGTCAAAAACTGAAACTTGGGATTTGGTACCTCTACCACAAGGTAAAAATGCTATTGGTTCTCATTGAAAGTATAAAATCAAAACTAAATCTGATAGTTCGATCGAGCAGCATAAGGCATGCTTGGTTGCTAAAGGATTTTCTCAGCAGTATGGTTTGGATTATGAGGAAATTTTGATCCCGCTGCAAAGATGACTACATTTCATACACTTATTACCATTGCATCTGCTCGTAAATGGCATATATCCCAAATGGATGTCAGAAATGCTTTTTTAAATGGAAATCTTCAAGAAGAGGTTTATATGGTTCCACCTCCGGGTATGTTTCATAATCCAGGAGATGTCTATAAACTAAAGAAAGCTTTGTCTGGTCTCAAACAAGTACCTCGTGCTTGGTTTGAGAAGTTCTCAGTTGCCCTTATATCTCTTGGTTTTCGTCGTAGTGATCATGATTCTGCTCTTTTTGTCAAGAACACTACAACTGGTCTTATTGTGCTCTCTTTTTATGTTGATGATATGATTATTATGGGTAATGATGTTGATGGGATTGCACTGCTGAAATCAGAATTGTCTTTTCTTTTTGAAATGAAAGACTTGGGTTATCTACGATATTTTCTAGGTATGGAAGTCAGTTGTTCACCTAAAGGTTATCTCCTCTCACAGTCCAAGTATGCTGGTATTCTTGATTGTGCTCGCCTCACCAACACTAGGACTGTTAATTCTCCCATTGAAGTTAATGTCGATATTCTTCTTCAGATGGCACACTTTTTGGCAGATCCCACTTTGTGTCGTGCCATTGTAGGCAACTGTTAGGGATAATGTCTTTAAAGCAATTGTGAATTATTTTTTATTATTAATAAATGTGACATTTATTTTGAACCATTGTGCATATTGTATGTATTTTCTTGAACATCATGAAAACTCCTAGTTTATTTAATGTAACCATAATCTTAGTATATAAATGTTATATATAACAGGATTAAGATTATGGATTATAAACTAGAATTAAGTCTGTGATGAAATTAATTAAAATATGAGATCTTTAATTAAAACACCACTAATGCGGCCCAGAATATTTTGAATGTGACTGTCTTATCCGGACCGTCGATGTGGAGACATCTTAGCGGGGGTATTTATATATGATTTGATCACATAGGACTTGGACCGATTTAATTTGAATTTTTAATACAAATTCCGTTGTTGAAATGGAAAATCAAATTAAATCACAAGATGATCATATATGGGTAAAGCTTAATCCTTAGTGATTGTAGACTCAAGTTTATTTCAGTGTGATTCTTAATTTGCTCGTTTAAGTTTATCTTACGACATTCCCAACACTTGCATTTTAGATTCACATTTGAATCAAATAGCTGGCAATATAAATTCACAGATATGGGATCCATTTCTTCTTGCGAGAAGTAGAAAGATGATTCTCTCGTTTGTTAATCCTGGAACTAAATGGTTTGAGATATCTAATTTACGATTCGATTATAAATTAACCATTCGCTAGTGAATTAATGGTAAATGAGGATAAAAAGTAATTGAAGAGGTCTAACAGATACTACCTAGCTTCAATTACGAATTGTCTATGGAGGATTAACTATATGTAATGATTATATCAATGGACTGCTCAAATTCGAGAGTAAGATATTATATAATTATAAGAATGCAATTCCAAATTTATAGTGGAGTAATATCAGAATTAATAAGTCGAACAAATTAATTAAAGAGTTATAGTATGTGGATCATATCAAGTAGGGCATAAAATGAGTTGGCTGGCCAACCTTCTTGCCCGATTTCATAAAATAGACTAAAGGATGCCAGGCCTGCCAGAAAGTAATTATTTATTCAATTTATTGGAGCTTATAATTATATGTCCATAGTCCCCGGTTCGTCTTCCTAGAGTAAACGAGTTAGAAATAATATTTTATGTTCCTAAAGGTTTATGGAAAAGAGTTTTCCAAAATATCTGGGCTAGTATATTAATATTAGTCAATTCTTGGAATATCTGATATTCTACAATTTTGATTGTATTGGGAATTAAATAAATATAAGATAGTAAGGATATTAAGTTAATTATTAAGTTGATAATTACATTGATAATTATCTATTAGAGTTTGAGTCTATTTAGAATTATGAATTCTAAATTAGATAGGAAACCGAGTTGGAGTGAGAAACTGATTGAACAAGGCCTATAAAAAGGGTACCACATCTCACAAATCAGAATATACAATTCTCGGCCGCAGTGTAATTGAGAATAGAGTAATTATTGGCCAAACTCCATCATTGAACCATAAGTTCAGTTAATTACTTTTATTTAATTTAAAAAAAGGAAAAATATTGAAAAATGAACTTTGACAATTCAATTTGAAAGCGAGGGTACTCACGCCGAAGACGTCAAAGTGGCAGCCGTGATATTATTCTTTTGAAAGTGAGATTTTATGGTTTAGTTTTAAGCCTAGTTCAATTCTTCTCCTATTCAGTTAGCCCAATCCTACGATCTCATGAGTTGAGTACATCGTAGGAAAAATCAAGTTAGGAACTTAGATTTATAATTTGGGTGCCCACACACTGTTGTTGATAGGGAGGATCGAATTGGAAGATTGCGGTGTCTACGAGCTTCGGGGATTCGAAGGATTAATGGAGAAAAACAAAGAACAAGAAATCATCGAAAGAGGTAAATTTTCTTTTCTTTAGCTAGAATAAATTTAATATGCATGATCTTGTGTTCTTATATCTAAAACTCAAATTTTGAAATCCCTCGTTTCCGCTTTCATTTAAGGGTAGCCAAATGGAATCGAAATCGGGTTTAGAACTGGAACTAGAACCATGGTCAATGGTTCTTAAACCGTAACCATGGTCAACGATTCCAAAACCAGAACCAGAACCGTGGAGGCCAATTCTGGTTCTGGTTCCTAGGTCTCAAAAAACGTGAAATTGGCGATTTTAACTGTCGGTTAGAACCATCAGTGTGGAACCGTGATGGAATCGTTTTTTTCAGGTTAAAACCAACAATTTTGTTTTGGTAAACACATGCTAGAAGAAATGTTAAATGTTTATTATGATGTTTTATATTCATATATACATGGACACGTTTTAGATCAAATGTTGTAAGCGAACTAGATGAACTTTGATTCTTTTATACTCTAATACTATATATAGATAGTTTAATATTAAGTATAAAACTTAATTGAATATTAAGTCCAGGTCTTTTCCTTCCTTTTCCTTTTTTTTAACTGAAATTGATAAACTATTTTAAGAAAATCAAAAAATTATTAAAATATAAACAAACGGTTCTGGTTAAAACCAGAACCGGGTATCGAAGGAGACCGGAACCATCGGTTCCAATTTTGGAACTGGAACCTTGAGGCAACAGTTCCGGTTCTGGTTCCTCCAAAATGAGGAACCGAAACCGTGGCCACGCCTACTTCTGTTCGATTGGATCAAAAAACTGGATCTTATTTGACCTAGATAAGATCTGGGACCCGAATAATTTCCAACAACAACTTGGTTTATCTCACCATTACATGCCCATATATTGCTTATGTTATTCACATTGTTGGTTACTTCGTTACTTCTCCTACGACTGTCCACTAGACAGTTGTTCTTCGTATCTTACAATGCCTTAGAAACACCCTATTTTAGAGTCTCTTATTTTCGTCTAATTCCTCTTTGGAGTTACGTGCCATCTCAGATGCTGATTGGGTCAGTGATCTGATGGATCATAAATCTACTACAAGGTTTTGTGTTTTCCTTGGGGATTCTCTTATATCGTAGAAGAGTAAAAAACAAACTATTGTCTCTCGTTCTTTTACCAAAGTAGAGTACCGAGCTATGGCTTCTACTACCACCGAGACCTTTTGGTTACGATGGCTACATGCTGATATGAATGTTTTTGTTCGTCATTCTACTCCTATGTACTGCAATAATAGGAGCGTCATTCAAATTGCCCATAATTCGGTGTTTCACGAAGGGACAAAGCATATTGAAATTTATTGTCACATCACTCGACACCACCTTCAACACAGTATTGTTACTTTGCCATTCGTTACATCATCATCACAAATTGCGGACTGCTTCACCAAAGCACATCCACTTCATCGTTTTCGTTTTTTGGTTGGCAAATTCTCGATGCTCCTTGCAGCCGCATCTTGAGTTTGTGGGGGGTATTAGAGTAATTTAATATTGTATTATTATTGTTTGTTAAAGGTAGTTTAGTATTTTTATCCTTCTTGTGACCCTTGCTATATTTAGGAGCCTTCATCCTCATTTGTTGTAGTTGTCTTTCTTCTTTCTTTATTTAGAACCATATTTGCTCTATCAATTATAACGAATACACCAATTATTTTATAAACAATAAAAGATTTTCAAAAAAAAAAATCTAAAACATGACGATAAAACTTAATAAATAAATATAGACTTAAAAAAAACTTTATTTCTTGTGTGCAACAGAAACAATGCTCTATTTCTCACCACTTCCTCCCATCATGGGAGGAGGGAGAAGATATTTTATTTATCCTAATTTTCCCATTATTATTTTTTGATTTTTATTTTTCCAATTTCTCCCCTTGTTGGGGTATGGTTCTCCCTATATGGGAATATGTTTCTCTCATTTGTGAGAGTTGGTCCGCTTTTTTTCTTTTTGTAGGTTTATTTAGTTTTGAGTAGATCCATATTTCTGGGACTTCAATTGGAGTTTTTCACCGAATTTCTAGAAGATCTGCAGATCTAGCAGGAATCTGGTGTGGAAATCGTGAATTTCTTACGGCAAGGGCTGTATGACAAAGCACTTCTTCTCTCCTACTTCTCTTTCTTTCTTACCTAACGCTTGAAAGGATCGCTACCAGTTGAATAAAAGGATTATTGTTACTGAAATCTCGCTTAAAAGTGAAGTAACCACTAATCCAACCAAGAATCTGTTGGGCATCCACCATAAAATGAAGATAGAAAAGTCAAAGAAATGGGGCTAATGAAGTTAAGACCAGTAGCCATCCACAAATTCAATGGGAGGTGTCTTGTGTGGAAAATAAGAAAAAGTTGGCCATTTTCTTTGACAAATGAGCTGTCCATTTTTGAAAGGTTTTGCAAACCTTCTGCTAATATCCTCTATAAATAGAGGTGATGAGTGCAGGAATAAAGTATGTCAAGCAAGTGAAGTGCTTGGCCATCCAACCGGGTGGAGAGGAAAAATGAGTGTACACACCTGGGAAGATCAATTTGTGTGAGTCAAATTGTGATAGGTGAGGAGAAACACTCGGTGTATTTTTCTCTCGGGTAACACAAAGGAGTTGGGGAGAGTGTTCTTTGATAGTTAGTAAAGTGGTTGTCCGAAAGTCTTATTTTCTTAGGTTTGGTCCACAAAACTCAAGGGGTGTATTTTTCTTGTACCCAGAAATTCTTTATTAGTAAAGAACGAAAACTCTCATGGGCATAGGCAGGTTTTGCTGAACCACATAAAATCACTGTGTGCATTTTATTTTTTTGTCGGTGTCATTTATTTTTTGCCTTCATCTTGTTGGTGTGATTTGTCGGATATTCTGGATAAATCAAATCTCGGACCACGACTCCCATCCACCGCGCCCAACAAGTGGTATCAGAGCTACTTGGTAACTCGGGCAAGGTAGATATTGAGATGGATATTGTGGCTGTGGCAAATCCATTCAAGGTGCAATAATTTGACAGCAAATGAAACTTCACTCTTTGGAAATGAAGGGTGAAGGATCTCGTAGTTCAACAGGGACTAGCAATGGCGTTGAAGGGAAGGAGGGAAAATTGACAGATATGAACCAATGGGCAAATCTGGATCAACTATGGAAAGTTGATGAAGAGGTTGAGGAAGAAGATAAAGCCCTTTTACTTCTTACCTCTATACCGGAATCATATGATAGTCTGGTGACGATGTTGGTGTACAAGAAAGACACACTGGGCTAGGAGCATATATAAAAGCATTGTTGTTATCCCATTAGAAAAAAATGCAAACCAGGAGAAGGGACACAGATCTGCTTGGTTGCTCGGAAAATGAATCGGAAACGGGAGAAAATATGGTGGTGGATCTGTGATCACAGGTCAGATTCAATGACCAGGGAAAGGGTATCGTATGATATCGTTATCACGAGGAGAGTCATGTTAAAATAAATTGTCCTCGGAGAATGAAAGATGATACCAGTAATGGTGGCGATGGTGATGTGGTGATAGCTGCGGAAGATGGAGATATCTCACAGTCTCCACAAGGATAAATACTTCTTCTTGAGATTGATGGATTTTAGATTCGGGATGCGTAATGCATCTGTACTCAAGAAGTGATTATTTTGATTTACTTCAATTGCAGATGGTAGGAAATCAAAATGGGTGATGGAGAGGACCGTACTTTGGTGTAAGTCCAAGCGGCTACGATAATCTAGAGGGGGGGTGAATAGATTATCTCCATCTTTTCAATTTTACCCCTTTTTCGAACAAAACAAGCCAAGACAATATAGAAGGTGCGGAATGTAAACAACACACGTCGATTTATAGAGGTTCAACCCACCTAGGGCCTAATCCTCTTCCACCCCAGTATATCCGGGATGGATTTCAAAAAGAAAAAAAGATTTTATTAATTACCAAAATTAATACAACACCAACTTACAACAACACCTTGAAGAGCACCACACTCTTCTTCAACACCACCTTTGAGATTAATACAATCTCTATTGAAGATTACCACAATCTCCAACGGCACCTTGTGAAGATTACCACAATTTTCAACCTTGAAGAATACCAAATTCTTCAACACCTCAACAAGAAGATTACCACAATCTTCTCACACCTAACACCTAGATCACCCAAGTGTGTTCTTACCACAAGAACACTCACAAGGATATCTTGTGTTGAATGATAACCCAAAAATTCAAGATTACAACTCGATAATGAATTATACAATTGAGTGCAAGTGTAATCAAGAATAGCCTAGACCTCAAGGATGTGAAAGTGATAAGCTAGGCAAATTACAACAAGAATAATAACTATGAAGAACAAGTGTTTGCTTGAAGTGTATCTTGTTGTGTTGTATCTCAATTGTTCTATTGGTTGCTTCAAAACTTCATCTATTTATAGGAGATGATTGATCAAGCATAGGCTCCTCTTGGGGTTGAAAATCTCTGAAAAATACAATTAAAATCAAGAATATAAATCTGTTAGAAATCAATCCCACATTTTAAGGAAAGTTTATCTCGCTTTGTCAAACGGTCAAATTTCTTTGTCAAAAGATAGGGCAACCTCGCTTGCGAAAATAGACGTTTGAAAAATACACAAAGAAAATAACAGGCGGCCGTCGCGTGGACCTCGGCCGGTCGACCTCATCCCCAACCGTTCCCCCTCGAGGATTTTCAAAGAACAATTGTTCTGTTTCAATTTTTGCTCCCAGGTATCGGTCGACGGGGGGTCGACTGGTCGACGTCACCGGTCGACGCCTTGGTCGACCGGTCGACCTGGCCAATTTCCCTTCCGTCTCATTTTTTGTTCCAAAATTCATCTTCGGGTACGGGTTGTCCTCTACGGCGACCGGTTGACCTCGAGACATAAATGTTGTCCAATTTTTTGTCGAAAATAAAACTCAATAAATACTCCGAAAATTTAGTAAAAACATTTTAAACCAATCAGGAGTATTTAGACAACATTTAGGAACCTTGTTTTGAAGTAAAAACTTATAAACATAAAATCATTAAAAGTGTTGTCCAATTTTATCTGAAATAAAACTTGAAGAAATACTCCGGAAAATATTAAAACCATTTTAAATCATTTAGGAGTATTTGGACAACAATTAAAAAAATATTGTTTTGGTGTAAAAATAAAATCATCAAAATTAAGATAAAAACATGTATCAAACAATCTCCCCCTTTTTGATGATTACAAACCAAAACAATTTTTCGAAATATTAGGAGGACAATTTTAAAAATAATTTTTCGGTAAAAACATCTAACCATTTGGAAGCAACCAAAATTTCCAAAATACATAAGCAACCAAGTAAGGGAGTAAATATATTCAATAATAAGCACAAGCTCCCCCTATCAACAAGCACATCAAGAGTAATGTAAAAGCAATTAACCATAAGCTAAAAGCTTAGTTTTTACATATTGTTCAAGAGCTTATAAGCTCCCCCTGTCAACAAAACATCATTAGACAAGTATATAAGTCCATCAAGCAACAATTGGACTAAAAATAATTCACAACTTATGGCTTTTAAGAGCCATAGCTTATAGCTTTTATAACAAGCTTTTATTAGCTTTTTTGAGCTAATGAGCCAATTTCCTGTTTCTCCCCTTTGGAATCATCAAAAGAATGTTAGGATGATAAAAACATCATACAAGTTTATCAAAGTGCACCAACAATACGATTTATCAACCATTGAAAGAATTAAGCTTAGAATCCAAAAAAAATGGGAGAGATGTATCATAAGAAATCCATAAGCTCATTTTGTTAGCCAAAAAACATGATCCCAAAAAGATTTTAAGACATTTGAAAATAAGAGAATCATGTAGGTGATGAGTCTTTCATTGAAACATTTTATCGAACAATTGGCGGGCGTCAAAGTTTGAAGAAAATGTATATAGCCCTTGCAAAAGAAATTAAGCCAAGTTTTTCATATCATCACCCAAAAACAATTTTTCAACATATGTCCATCAAATAAGAGGCTCAACAAAGTAAATTCTCAAGGGTTCAACCCAATTGAGATAAATTTAGCCAAATGAGAGATCAAGGCATTACGAATGCCATCAAGCAAAAATTAAAGAGCCATCAAGTAGTGCATACAAATAAGACATTACAAATGTCCCAAATCATCCATTAAAATGATCAAAGCATCAAAAATTAAGAGAAGCACTTTTACCATCAAGTACTTCATACCAATAATCAAACAATGCCAAACTAGAGTATTTTTACCATCAAATACTCCATCAATACCAAGTTCAACCAAAAAGGCCATTTCCAACTTGCTATTTTAACCCTTTCAAGAAAACAAGCAAATCTCATAGTGCAATTTAGAGTTTTACAAGAGTTCATAAAACTACAAAACAACATAAACAAGAGAAAATGCTAAAATAATAAAGGGGTGGGGACATCATTCCTCGTCCGAAGAGAAGCAAGTTCCGGGAATAAGATCTTTGATGAATTTC
Organism: Rehmannia glutinosa; assembly: GCA_016081115.2. Taxonomy (NCBI): domain Eukaryota; kingdom Viridiplantae; phylum Streptophyta; class Magnoliopsida; order Lamiales; family Orobanchaceae; genus Rehmannia; species Rehmannia glutinosa. The sequence goes on along the minus strand of JABTTQ020002556.1, from coordinate 52,587 downwards.
TTCAACTTGCCGATTGATTTTTGTATTTTGGAGGTCTTTTGCTCCAAAGCCTCATACCTAGCTTCATGAAATGTTCTTAAATCATCATACTCGGCTTGGGTGTACCTCCTAGACGGTTGAGCACCGGTATTACCCTCCGGATTGCTCGGTTCGCCTTCCTCCGCCAATCTCACGGCCTCGGCATCATCAAAGAAGTCGTTTGGATCTGGGGAATCTTGGCCTCTTCCTCTAGCCATTTTAGTTGGTTGGATGTCCATATTTTTGCGCATAGTGACCATTTGGGAGATGTTATCAATGTCAAAGTCATTTTGAAATACCTCCGAATTACACTCCGACGAAGGTAGTCCCGATTGTATAAGAAGTTTACAAATCCAATTTCCCATAACAAACTTCTTATTTCCTTGAGTGATAGACTCAATTAGACATTGAATAAGAATAGCGCCAAAGTTAAGTGGTTCCCTTCTAGCAATCTTATAAGTCAAAAAATAGTCCATGTTGCTAGGCATTTTTCCCGCTTTTCCACATATGCAATTGGCGACAATAACGGATATAATCCGGAGCTCAAGAGTCATCGCCAACAATGAATACTTTGGCCATACGCTCAAATAAGTCTCGACTTCTCTCATAGACACCCCCAACATCTCATCATTCCAAATAGCACAAGAGAAATAGTCCCAACCACTTTCTCTTACATGTAAAAGCCGACAAATTTCATTTGGAGTCCACCTAAAATGACGACCCCTTACAAACGAATTCAAAGCAAGAGGCTTCCTTTGAGCATCATATTCAACCCACATATTGGCATAAAAATGAAAAATTATATCATCATCATATAAAACATAAGGATGCTCCCATAAGTACATCCACCCTTGCTCTTCAAAGAATCCTCTAATAGAAGGATATTCATTTGTAAACGAATTAAATCGACAAATCTTCCTACGAGCTATCGTTTTTGCACCCATGTTCAAATTTTCATAGTACCACTCCGCAAATTTGTTGATAAAATCTAAAACATTACTAGAGCGAGGAGCTTGAGGTATAAAAGGTTTCTTACTTTTTGCCCAACGGCAATTGTTGAATGAAATCGTCCCACGGAGTTCGGCAATTTGAGGATTGGAAAGTACCGGGTTTTCAATATCATCACGTTCTTGAGCTACACTCCTTTGGGTAGCTCGAATATTCCATTGTTCGGCTTCCTCTTGCCGATTTCTTGAAGAAACCTCTCCGCCCTTTCTTCGCTTGGAAGTGGGATTTTGACCGGTAGAATTTCTTGGAGGTGCCATATATGTAAAATTCTTGCAAAAAGAAGTGGATTAGCAACAAGAATCGAAAGATTGATGAAGAATTGAAGATTTTAGGAGAAGGGGGTGATTTTCGCAGGTAAGGGTTTGGGAGAAAATTTGTGTTCTGTTTTGAAAGCTGAAGACAGACGATTTAAAACATAAAAAATTTGTCTGGGCGACCGATCGAGGTGGGGTGCGACCTACCTTGACCGTCCCAGGTAATTTTTTTCAAAATTCGATTTTTCACCCCAAAAGTTTTTAAAACTTAGCAAAAACATAATCGAGGACTAAATTCGACAAATACTATTTTTCTAGAAAACATATATACGAGAAAAACGAGATTTAACGAGTAGTGCCCTTTTAAGAAAAAATTTACAAAATCATTTAGGGGCACTTAAAGGGTTGAAATGAAATATTTTGAAAGACATGTGCATAAACATGACATGAACATAATACCGAGTTCTAAGAAAAATACGAGTGAACATACCTCGATGGTTTAAGAATCTTTTGATGAAGAAATAGACGATAGCCAATGAATATGAGAAATATAACCTACACAATTCTTTAAACAAATTTTGCACAAGATATGATAGCACAAGTGTAGGCCAAGTAATAAGAGATATCACAATAAAAGTTCTTATGCTATAGAAATCCATAAGAGTTTAAAAATAACATGAAAGGTTTCATTTTCAAAGGATTTTTAAAAAAAAAACACAAATATTTATTGAGGACCTTAATTTTAAAATTATGAAAACTCATTTTGCAATATAGACATAAATAAAAACATGCATACTAAAATAAAAATGCATATGTATAAGTAGAGAGATACAGTTTACCAATTTCGCCGTTTCCATGGGTTGTGCCGTTCCCATTGTTGATGATATCTTCCCCTTTGAAAATCTTCTTGTTGATAATGATTGATCCAATTGCTCCATGTCCAAGGATTGTATCCTTCCTTTTGTTGATAGTATTTCCTTCTTGGAAATTCATTTTGGTGATGTCTTTTTCTTTGATCAAATGAGATGGTCATTTGATGTTTTCTTGGCGGTATGAATTTTTTCCGATCATTATTCCGCCGGGTACCTAATATGACATTGTTTTGTGGTACCCTCAAGTGTTTGGGTCCTTTGGGATTAGTCTTGAGACTTTTAGGTCTCCAACAATAATTAGAGCTATTTATAGTTTGACAAGTATTAACGGCGTGTCCCTTCTTACCGCAATAAAAGCAAGTAATATTACTAACATGCATAGGAACTCGATTCTTTTTCATATGCTTGACAATATTAGGCTCATGATCAAGTTCACTATCATAATCATTAACATTCACAATATTGGGCAATTTATTGGTACTCAGGTTTGATTTTGATAAATCATTTTTCATGTAATTCATATCCTCAATAAGAGTACTATTTTGTTTTTCAAGGTTTCTAACCTTGTCAAGTGTGGTGGTGTGAGCACATGATAGTAATTCATAGCAAGTAAATAAACTATCCTTTGCATTTTTCAAAACATTGAATTCCTTTTTCAAATTTTTGTACTTAACAAGTAAATTTTGGAATTCATTTTGAAGATCATCAAAATCATTTTGCAAATCACTATAATCATTTTGAACAACAATATCATAGGAAGTAGAGGGTTTAAGACATACCTCGTTTTCTTCTTCGATGCCCATAAGACAATGTTCAACTTCTTCATAGTTGGAAGTTGTAAGAGGCTTGTTCCTTAGATTTGACATTGTATCCCTTTGAGAAGTAGATGCTTTTGAGTTGCTCCTATCATTTGCATATACTTCATGAATGGCTTCTAATTTTTGCCATACTCCATGAGCCGATCGAATTCCTACGATATGATCAAATTCCAAATTAGTAAGTGAACAATATAAAATATTGAGAGCTTTACCATTTAAGGAGATGGTTTTCTTTTCTTCATTATTGAGTTCCTTGAGAGCTTTGGAGGTGTATGGTGTGTCTATCATCGGAATGGATTCTCTATTTATGACGGTGTTCCAAATGTCGAACCCGCAACCTTGTAAATAACACTCCATTCTTTCTTTCCAAAATATAAAATTTTTGGAATCAAATAGTGGTGGCTTGGTGGTGGAGGTGCCGGATAGATGAGCTTCATTTGTAGCCGATGATCGTTCCTCTTCACTCGCGATGTGAAACGAGCTTGCCAAAGAGTTTAGCTCTGATACCACTTTTCGATTATCTCCATCTTTTCGATTTTACCCCTTTTCGAACAAAACAAGCCAAGACAATTTAGAAGGTGCGGAATGTAAACAACACACGTCGATTTATAGAGGTTCAACCCACCTAGAGCCTAATCCTCTACCACCCCAGTATATCCGAGATGGATTTCAAAAAGAAAAAAAGATTTTATTAATTACCAAAATTAATACAACACCAACTTACAACAACACCTTAAAGAGCACCACACTCTTCTTCAACACCACCTTTGAGATTACCACAATCTCTCTTGAAGATTACCACAATCTCCAACGGCACCTTGTGAAGATTACCACAATCTTCAACCTTGAAGAATACCAAATTCTTCAACACCTCAACAAGAAGATTACCACAATCTTCTCACACCTAACACCTAGATCACCCAAGTGTGTTCTTACCACAAGAACACTCACAAGGATATCTTGTGTTGAATGATAACCCAAAAATTCAAGATTACAACTCGATAATGAATTATACAATTGAGTGCAAGTGTTATCAAGAATAGCCTAGACCTCAAGGATGTGAAAGTGATAAGCTAGGCAAATTACAACAAGAATAATAACTATGAAGAACAAGTGTTTGCTTGAAGTGTATCTTGTTGTGTTGTATCTCAGTTGTTCTATTGGTTGCTTCAAAACTTTCTCTATTTATAGGAGATGATTGATCAAGCATAGGCTCCTCTTGGGGGTTGAAAATTTACAGAAAAATACAATTAAAATCAAGAATATAGCTGTTAGAAATCAATCCCACATTTTAAGGAAAGTTTGTCTGCTGTCAAACGGTCAGAATTTGCTGTCAAAAGATAGGGCGATCGGTCGCACAGAAATAGACGTTTGAAAAATACACAGCAAAATAACACAGGGCGACCGGTCGAGGATTTTCAAAGAGCAATTGTTCTGTTTCAATTTTTTCTCTTTGTCGAAAATAAAACTCAATAAATACTCCGAAAATTTAGTAAAAGCATTTTAAACCAATCGGGAGTATTTAGACAACATTTAGGAACCTTGTTTTGAAGTAAAAACTTATAAACATAAAATCATTAAAAGTGTTGTCCAATTTTATCTGAAATAAAACTTGAAGAAATACTCCGGAAAATATTAAAACCATTTTAAATCATTTAGGAGTATTTGGACAACAATTAAAAAAATATTGTTTTGGTGTAAAAATAAAATCATCAAAATTAAGATAAAAACATGTATCAAACATTTGGGTGGTGTGGCATATGTCCCAAAGATGCGGATGAATCTAATTTCCTGGTGCCAAGTGGATTGCAATAGCTGCGATATTCAACTGGAGGTAGAGTCCATAAAATCACACATGGCGGAAGGGTCCTAAGGGTGAGAGAGAAGTATCGGAATTTATATCGTCTGGTGACCTCAAGGATTACTGGAAGTGGAGCACGCCGAAGGCTTTCAGAGTCTGACGACGGGTGTGAGGGAAATCCTGTTGGGCGAGATGATGGATTGAGGTCGTCCCTCTCGGTAGTCAACTAGTAGTGTTGACTGGACTGCATGTGTGCATTGGCCGATTGAATTAGGTGGAGTTAGGACCTTACTGATTCAACATGTGCAGAAAAACGAAGGCCAATGGTGTTTGATGATATGGTTTGTGGATGATAGTATTTTATGGTGGAGGTGGAGATTGTTGGGCATCCACAATAAAATGAAGATGGAAAAGTCAAAGAAATGGGGCTAATGAAGTTAAGGCCAGTAGCCATCCACAAATTCAATGGGAGGTGTCTTGTGTGGAAAATAAGAAAAAGTTGGCCATTTTCTTTGACAAAAGTGCCGTCCATTTTTGAAAGGTTTTGCAAACCATCTGCCAGTCTCCTCTATAAATAGAGGGGATGAGTGCAGGAAGAAAGTATGGCAAACAAGTGAAGTGCTTGGCCATTCAACCGGGTGGAGAGGAAAAATGAGTGTACACACCTGGAAAGATCAATTTGTGTGAGTCAAATTGTGATAGGTGAGGGGAAACACTCGGAATATTTTTCTCTCGGGTAACACAAAGGAGTTGGGGAGAGTGTTCTTTGATAGCTAGTAAAGTGGTTGTACGAGAGTCTTATTTTCTTGGGTTTGGTCCATAAAAGTCAAGGGGTGTATTTTTCTTGTACCGGAAAATTTTTTATTAGTAAAGAACGAAAACTCTCGTGGACGTAGGCGGATTTCGCCGAACCACGTAAAATCACTGTTTGCATTTTATTTTCTGTCAGTGTCATTTATTTTTTGCAATCATCTTGTTGGTGTGATTTGTCGGATATTCCGGTTAAATAAAATCTCGCACTGCGACTCGCATCTGCTGCGCCAAACAAGTGATATAAGAGCTACTTGGTAACTCGGGCAAGGTAGAAATTGAGATTTAAATTTTTCCGGATGGATACTGTGGATGTGGTAAATCCATTCAAGGTGCAATAATTTGACGGCAAATGAAACTTCACTCTTTGGAAATGAAGGGTAAAGGATCTCCTAGTTCAATAGGGACTGACAATGGCGTTGAAGGGAAATGAGGGAAAATTGACAGATATGAGAGACGCACAATGGCCAAATCTGGATCAACTATGGAAAGTTGTTGAAAAGGTTGAGAAAGAAGATAAAACCCTTTTACTTTTTACCTCTATTCCGGATTTATATGATAGTCTGGTGACGATGTTGGTGTACAAAAAAGACACACTGGATTTAAAATACAAACACGTGTATTTTATAGAATTTAATATAATGCATAGCGTAGATTTTAACCAAAAATTTACTTCGACTCCCACACCAAATATACGAAGCAAGAAAGACGTGGATTCAAGTGAACAACTCAACTTGAAGATCTTATTATATTATAACCAAATCCAAAATCCCAACAAATGTGTTATTCTAAAATCAAGAATTGAATAAAAAGGAAAAGTTTGTATAAATTCAAATAAGTTTAACCTAAAACGAGCTTAGTTTCAATGAGAGTGATGTCTCTCCAATCCATCTTTGAACCATATCTATATATAGATTTATGCTTCTACACAATTTTCAAAGGTCCAAAAAAAGATTTTTTTAAAAAAAATAAATGAAAATATATAAAAAAAAAGGAAAAGGTCCTGATCACAAGCCGATCAGGTAGCAAAAGGAAAGCAATGCAAAATTTCAGGAAAAAAATAATAAAATAACTTAATGACGCAATTTAAATGAAGGGCGTTTATGTCTCAAGGATTTTCGAGTGATATTGTCATTTGTATTTTTTGTACGTGCTCGAGTATCATCTTGATGGTCTGATGTAGCTTGTGGAATGTCGGCCCGGGATCCTCGAGCCGTAATTTCCAGAGCCTTCATAGCTTCTGAGGAAGCACATGAGTGAATAAACAAGTGGAATAGTTGAGGAGTTGCCTAGCTTGGTCTTTAAAGCTTTCGATTTGTCTTGTTCTTCTTCATCCAGCATATCAGACCAACGCTTTCGTGTTGGTGCAGTCATTGCTTCCTCTGACTGGTCGTTGGAGCTAAGGACATAATCATTAAGCGGATGATTTCTAGATACAACTTCCATTGCACTATGTAGATCCACTTGACTCTTTTCATCTAAATTTGGTGCAGTCATCGTGCCCGCATGAACAATAACCGAACTCCATTTTGGTGGTTGATAAAGAACCATAGTCCTATCAAGATTGACATTCGAACCTTTGAGGCCCTCATCTGCACGGACATCTGATGGCTCATTCTCTTCATGCAAATCCTCTGATGTATCACCCAACACGTTAAAAGAATTTCGTGTTTAAATACCCGAAGTGGATGGTCCACCCTCCTTAGGGCCAATACTCCTCTCAGCAGAATGGACTTTTTGGGGCTTAACTTGAACCCAAGCTTCCGAAACTACTTTCTTACCTTTGTTAGCCGGAATCTTACCACGACTCCCCATTCTAATGACAGATCGTCTACGAACCGGGTTCTTATCAGTTTGAACAATGTCAACTCTTTTTGTCGCATTTTGATGGTGATAATTCGTAATATGATGTCCAACAATCCGACAATTAACGCAAAAATCCAGAAAATTCTCATAAGTGATCGAAACAACAGAGCAATGTCCCACTCTTTCAACCATAATAAATTCCTAAAGAGATTTATTCAAATCAAGTTCAACTAACACTCGAACAAAATGTCCCACCTCCCCGGACAACGAACGATCATCAATTTGGATCGGAGTACCTATCACACTTGCAATCTTCGTAATCAAATAGGGATGTCAATACTCAATACTTAGTTCATAAATCCCAACCCAAACTTGTGCCATAGAAGTATTAATTTTATAAGGATAAAAATTCGGGATCCAATTAGTGATGCAGATTGTACCCGAATTCAAATTCCATGAAGCTTTAACGAAAGCACGATTGCGGTCAGCTATATCATTAAATTGTAAACTAAAATAACCCTTACCTAGTGGTACTAATCGCCAAACATGTTGAATTCTCCAAACGGCATGCAATTTCGATTTGAGCATCTCTAACGTGCATGGCTTTGCTCCTTTTGGAAGTAGGAGTCGTCCGATTAATGAATCTCGTAACTCCGCTGTACGTTGATGATAATCCCTTCATCCATCGTTACGGAATAAAAATCTCTTTTCTAAACTGGAATTGTATCCTCCCCTGCGTGCACCATTTTTTGCAAAAGATTTCTTCACAGTCGTTTCTTGGAAAATTGGATCCGTTCTTGTATGGTTCTTGAGAATCTTGGAAGCGTGATCAACGGGATGATCCAAAACTTGAGGAAAACATGTAGAATGTAACATATCTTGATTTTCTTGATCAATTCTTGTAGCGGTTTGAAACGTTTGTGTAGGAGGATCGAGAGATGCAGTAAAAAAAATCGATTGATATTCTTCTTATTCGAAGCTTGCACGATTCTTGCAAGTAGCAGAATTAGGGTTTGGGGAAACCCTTGGTAAAACCCTAGGAGCAGGAATAGAAGAATCATGAGATTTCATAATTTCTGGGAAAAGAGAAAAATTGATCTCCATGAAGAAATCAAGATGCGTCGGCCATAGAAGTTTGGGAGGAGAGAGAAAATAGTATCTTTATCTCAAAACCCTAATTTTTTCTCCAGGTTTAAAAAAAATTATCATATGTTGACTGCACGAATTCAAGGTCCAAAAGAAGATAACACTAACGAGATTAAAAAAAAATACATCAAAGTTCCTCAATTAGTTTTAGTCCATTTCATATATATATATGTGTGTGTGTGTGTGAAGTTTAGTCAAAGTAGGTTTCCTACTTTTGCAAGCCTTGGGACATTAATTTACCAACTGATCAATAAATAATTAATTAGTAATAATGTTAGAGCCGTCCCATAGTTTCAAATATATAATAGACAAGTTGATAGGGCTATGAGTCTTGTCATGCTAAAGCTACGGAACGAACATGCACTAAGTTTTAAGGTTTCTTTTTTATTTGGGATAACGTTTTTAATCAACCCAAACTATACGGGTTTTTACACTTTGCAACCCGAACTTTGAAAAGTTACTGATTGCAACCTAAACTTCACAAAATTTTACACTTTGCATAAAATTCCGGTTTTACCCCTGGTTTCAGGAAAGATGGTTTGTAGTTTACACTCTAAACTTTAAAGTTGTTACACTTTGCAACCTGAACGATAAATTTCATTGTATTTTCTTTGAATACTCCCAAAGGTCTTGCGATCCTCGAAAATGGTATCGAGCCAGGTTTATTAAGAACTTTTAGTTAAATTTATTATATTTATGTAATTAACAATTGGTGAGGAGAAATTACTCCGAGATTATGGATCCGGACCGATGTCCGAGATGTACCCCTTACAGGACATATCGTCAAATATTGACGATGTATGCACAAGAACACCTTGACCAGGTTTCATATTGGGAATACCAACATGAAGAAAAGGAACAAGCGAGGAGCCGACGGGAAACCTTAAGGCAATGCAAAATGCGAGCGAGAATATTATAAGCGATTCGGATGCTTAACTGGACTTATATGTTCACTTGATGAACCTTCAAGAAACGGTTCATGAAAATTCCCATCGAACAATGATTCCCGATGGAGTACCCGAGTGGAACGAGATACTTCAGACAAATCTAAGATCTCCGAAGATCTTAGAGAAATCGAAAGACGGTGCGAGAATTATGGCAACCGCCATATTCATATACCAAAGACAAGTTCATCGATCCAACTGATGGAGACGATGGTGAAATATCGTAAGAAACTCTTGAACTCCTATATGATATTCAAACGAGTCAAGAACCTGGAGGATGACTAAGTTCATCCGGAGGAAGGAAACGTATTGATTTTGGGACGCACCTATTTACACCAAAAAGGGAAACCCACCGGTTATACGAAAGATGACAGATGAGGAGAAGCTCATTGCTCTAATCAAAGGAAAATCCATCAAAAATTAAAAAGATGGGTATGGAAAAGATGAATCTTAAAGATCTACACGACCGGCGTAAATCCTTCGGCGGGATTAGGAATTGTAGATTTAAAGATGAACGCAGTGAAGAATCGACTTTGGTTACCTATGACCCACAAGGTAGACCAATTCCTCCACCACCGCCACCGATTAATCCTAACGTCGAAGAAATGCGGGTTCACATCATGGAACTCGGGACGAGAGGATGCCACACGCCGGGGATTTCACGGCGTAGGAAGTGATCCACTTTTCTGGGGACGAGGTCGAAACCCCCTTGCAGAACCGGACAACCTACCGGAAGGCCGAATGTTTATCGACGCCTTATGGAAGATCGCACCTCGACCCAATACATCCGTATGGGTTGATGTTAAATCTGGACATCCTGATTTTAAAAACAGAAGTTCTCATTGATGAATGGGCTTGACTATAAGAATTTCAAAGGAACCCTCGATCTTACGAAGGATTCATTCATTTTACTCCTTGAAATGAGTCTTGAAGGATCGGTGAAGATTGCCTCAGGATATGACCGATGCTAGTACGAAAAGTTCGGTCACATCGGGGAATCACTTAAAGGAATTGTCGATGGTATGGCAAAACTATTCAAAATCCATTCATCGGCACGGGTTATTTTGAAGGATTAGAGGATGAAAAAAGAAAGAAATATAAACAAGCCCTCTATAGCCTTGAGTTCTTGGATATTTGTCATATTGACGAATATATCAAGTTGTTCACCGAATCTGGTGGAAATCCAAGATTGAGGAAAAGGAAGGCTGCATGCTATTCTTTGCCAAAATTCCAAGTCCCTGGAGAGAAATGCTTATCGGGGAATACAAGGGTGGAGTCAAGTAGAAAACGTGGCGAAAAAATGTCTTTCCTAAAGGCCAAGTTATCCGAATGGTGCTATCAAGCGGCTCGCACAGAATTACAAGAGATTAAGAGGAATTAACAAAGCGGTTCCTACATGTTGCGTGGATAATGATATCCCAACATTGTGGGAGGTCAAACAAGGCGGCACAAGAAGAAGAAGGAGAGAAGCCATCCATACCGCCGAGAAAGCGAAGAAAAAGAAGTAGGTCTTCATGGAGACCTAGAAGGTTTTAGTCAAAACAAAAAGCCCGAAGTTATAAATCGGGGGCAAAGACCGATGCCAAGCGGGGAGTAGAGCCTCATCATCGCCGGTTCTAATCAAGCAAGTACCAAAGCAGAAATCCGAGGAGAAGAACTTTCGGGCGTGCTCACACTAGAGCTAATGAAAGTTTCAAAGATCAATTTTTTGACATGCGAGCAAGAGGGCATATCTCAACGGATTGCCCGGACAATCAAAAACGAGGAGTCGAGACGATTCGAGGCCACACCGAAAATTGAAGAAGTCGTCTCTATTATCGAGGATTTAATACGGTGTATCAATTTGAGGATATTCCCTCGGATGAAAGCATCTATGAAGAAGAGATCTATTCTCGATGATGGAAGTGACTCCGGCCGAATCGAGTGAAGAAGAAATTCTTGATGAGAGATTAGGAGGATATGTCGAGGATTCCTCTCTCACACGACGGTTTCTCATAAAACTCTTATGAGAATCATGAAGGAAGATCCAAAGCTTCAAGTCTATGATGGATTTACAATTGGAGCTATGGAAAAAGCATTGGATAAGATTGGGTTTCGTAACAAAAACACCAAATTATTCACAGGGTAACAACGGAGAACTTGCCATTCCGATGGAGTTTACCAAGAACTCGATCGAGATGCGATTGGTCCCTATTAGAGAAATACGGGAGATCAAAAGCGAGTTAAAAGAGAAGTTGCTAATACACTCTCATGGATTCACATTGGAGCCATAAGGACATTATTAAGGCAACATTCAAAGAAGGAATAGATTCGCCACTCAATCTTGCTATTTTTGACAAGCGAATCTCACATCTCAAGGATTCATGCCTTGGAGCGATCACAGAAAATTTGTATGCGGGGAAAATTAGCATTCAATGTATATCCAAGAATTGCATATAATTTGGGAGATCGAGACTTGATGAGAGTCCTAACCCTTCATCAAGATTTCAAAAGAGTCGATTTGATGAAAGAAGAAAACAGCCTTACTCGATCACATACAAGATTTCCTATGCTCTCTCGAATACCCATCATTCAAGTATTCTTGAGAAAGGAATTTATTGAAGTCCCAAGAATCTTTGAGGACTTTGCCAGGGTGGTGTTACGAGAAATCATTGAATCTCCAACTATTAAGGAGATTGATATGATAATTCAAGATCAACCATCTTCAACAAAAGTCGGAGTCTCGAGTTGAGCCTAGAAGGATGTCTTTCCAAAGCAAAGACGAGAATGGTGAGTAAAGCGGCCGTTGGGAAGAAAGGAGACCAAATGCGATTCAACGCATCCCGATGTTTTTAAAACAGCAGGAGAGCCGAAATTTCGAGGAAGGATGGCGAGAGGTTGAAGTAATATTCGACATCACTCAAAAGGATAACATTTTTCCTTGTGATGTTTTATATTATCTCCAACAACCAATCGTTGGAAGGTATCAAGGAAGCCTGAAGATAGGAGAAATTGAGCTTACTATCACAGGAGTTGCGGGGAAAGGTCCCGAACAATTAATACTTTGGGAATTGAATTTCTTGAGGAACATAAACCTTGGAAAAGATTACAAGACGGAATGGAGTTCACGGTGGCTAATAAAGATACGAGAATCGGATGACCACTAGTCCATTCTCCATATACATTTCTATCGGAATGTTATATGCGAATACTGAGGCCGAGTATTTCGCCGCCTATATTGATTCAGTGGAATATGTACTTTGCAAAGCGGATGTTTTTCCTAAAGAAATTGGAGAAGATTTACCAGCTATTGCAGGAAGAGATTTCTCTAAAAGGATTCTTATCCTTAACAGGGGGAATTAAACAAGCGAAATCATGATCGGAGGCGCGCGATGCCCGTGGTACAAAGTGAAAACACCACCAATCTATTTCCATGATACAGTGCGAGATGTTTTGCTAGGAAACAACTTCCTACAAACATTCAAGCGGTTCACACAAGAGAACGAGGCAGAAGACTTATTTTCACAACCTTATGTGATCATAAGATTATTGTCCGTGAGATCAGCGGAAGCATTTTGAGAAAAAATGCCCATTAATTTTCGCAGCAAGCGTGGTGATGAGGCCAAACTTCGCAATCCAAAAATGGCGGATCGAAGGAAATTTGGTGAAGCTTTATTATCCTATAGACAATTTGGTTCCATCCGAAAGATCGAAAGATATGGGATAATAACTTGTATTCATTCGAGTACAAGGAGAAGAACGAGTCACTCCGGAAGCCATTGCGGAGACTTATGGATGAGTCTAATAGAGAATCCACGAGTGATGTAACCATAGAGGAACAAATATCACTCGAGGATATCAAGAAGAAGATCCAAAGGAATTACAATGAAGATCCTTTGGCTTGGTGGGATAAGAACGAGCTTAAAGCTTCTTTAAAGGTTAAACCTGGAAAGGAGTACGAGTTCGTAAGATTCAAACCAATCCTTATGAATCGGGAAGATCGTGAGGATATGCGAGAAGATACTTAAGGAACATCTTGACCTTAAGTTAATTTCACCAGGAGTTTCTCCATACATCGATCGGGTTCTTAGTCGAAAACCATGGAGAAATCAAAAGAGAAAGCGAAGACTTGTTATTAATTACAAGGAATTAATAACATTTTGGAATCGACGGATACTATATCCCAAGCGAGAGAACATCGATTAATCGTATCAAAGGTGCCAAGATATTCTCAAAGTTCGATTGCAAGTCCGGATTCTACCCAGATTAAGATGGAGGAAGAAAGTAAGAAGTTTACTGACTTTCTCTACACCACAAGGGGACACTATATTTGGAACGTGATGCCTATGGGATTGGCTAACGCACCCCGATATATCAAAGAAAGATGGATAATCTTTTCAAAGATTATTTCGGTTTCATGTTCGTATATATCGATGACATTCTAATCGCATCAAAGAACATGAAGGAGCATCTCAAACATTTGGAAATATTTTCGATGTTTGTCACAAAGAAAAGGATTAGTGCTTTCGGAAAAGAAGGCGTAATCGCAACAAAGACAATTGAATTCCTCGGAATTGAAATCGATGAATCGGAATTATTCTACAAAATCATATTGTGGAAAAGATACTGGGGATTTCGGATACATTAAAAGACAAGAAGCGGCTTGAGTTTTCTTGGAGTTGTCAATTTCTTTGGATGTTTATTAACAATCTAGCATACTACGAGGAAGGTGTTTAGCCCATTGCTTAAAAAGGATGCATTATTCAAATGGGAAGATGAACATCAAGAAGGAATTAAGCAACTTAAAGAAGTATGTAAAAAGCTTCCAAAGCTTGCGATTCCCAAGACGAGGACGAACCGGTTCTATATACGGATGCCGGTGATGATTGGTGGGTAGCGGTTCTTACGAAAGTCACACCAAACGAGGAAGTGCCATGCGAATCTTTGCGGTTTATTCACCCCTAGTGAAATCCTCGGTGGCATATTAACGAAAAGAATTCTTTGCGATCGAAAGGCTTTTAAAAAATGGCCTCTATTTTCTTGGCTAAAAAGTTTACTTTAAAATTGATAATTCAAGTGTCAAGGCTTTTACGAAAAACAAAATTGAATCAAAACCGAGAAAAGGCTCGATTACTTAGATGGCAAGTCAATGTCAATATTATGATTATGATATTGTCATTATAAAATCTCATGAAAATATTCTTGCGATTTCTTGACACGAGATGGAAGGGCGCGTTCTTTGGCGAGGTCCTTAAACGAGTAAGACATCTCGGGAAAACCTGGAGAGTCTAGAACGAGATTTTGGGGCGTTATGTCTCAATGCGAAGTTCTTTGGACGACTTCAACAGGTGACGAGAAATCCGTTTCTAGTCAAATACGAGCATGCCGATTCGCTCGAGGACAATTGTTCTTAGCGCTAGCTGCAAGGGCCTCTCTTCCAGCCGCATCTCTACGGTGCAAAAAGGGGCCGAGAGAGTGCGGGTCTCTAACCCGGAGGTTATGGATTCAAGTACCATAATCACAAGTGTTGCGGTGATGCATCCCCGAGGGTGTACAAATCGAACGAATGTTGAAGCTCCTGTCACAACCCGAGTCTTCAAGTCAACCCAAAGACCTGCGGGGTAAAAGAGAGGAGAGTTGAATCTTAGGCCACGCAGAGCAAATCTAAGGTTCAAACGACGAGAATAAGATTTCTCTATGCGGGTATATCAACGGCAATGGGAGAAACTAGTTACAAGACAAGTATTAACCCCGGAAAAAAACAATGGTTGATATCTCGGAAAGTATCCCGAGTTTGGATGAAACCAGAAGTCATCCAAATGAAGTACGGAATGGTATACCTTTGGAGCTTTAGCTTCAATCTATACCGTGTCCCAGGATTCCCGAAAATTTCAAAATTACCTAAATGGATTGGGAAGCGATTTACGAGACTTGGGCCAATAATCCACACTTGGCCGGGCGATATTTTGAAATGTATTTTTATCGGTCGACTCCTCCCGAACCAGCGAAGAAAGGCTTTAATGAAGCTTTTCATTTCATCAAGCTAAGAAGACCGGATGGAAATGCTTTAAAATATATTAAAGCGGCTTCAGGAAGAAGGACCGATGTTAGTAGGAGCATTTTAAGACGAAGCTTCTACCAGGCGAGCATGGGGACTTTGGGTTTGTCTAATCAAATGGACAAAGTCAAATATCCATTCAAGTTCTTCCAGTCGGCGAATGGATCTTTCCTTTTGAATTCGATGACCGGATCAACCACGGGGGTTTGCGGAAGAACTCTTCGAGACTAAAAGAAGAATTCTGCGGGAAAACAAGATTCCTAAACAAGCAAAGAAACTTACGGAATTCTCAACATGGCGCATGTTGGCCGATGGGTCGACCGAGGATCTGTCACAAGCATGCCCCGAACAAAAGGAACCCGAGTTTGGGAAAGGATTCCGACCCAAACCCGACCGACAAGATCATGCACCGGAAAGGATAAGGGCCCACTCACAAGACGCGTTATCCTCGGGGACCACGTAAACCAAATTTTTAAAAGATTCCCGACAAACATCACACATGGGCCGAGTCACGCGGGAGAAAAAGAAAACCACCGCGAGGCAATAATGTGGATATAGACGTAAGCGGTGGCGTCATATATATCAAGAGAAGATTTGAAGTCCTGGACTTATCTCTATAAAATGCAGGATTTGAAGGAAGGCGAGGACATCGAACATTTTCCTTAGTTTTCGTATAATAAAGTCCGAGAAAAATTTGTAATATTGGGAGTGTTTTAGTTTTTAAGTTTTTATGTATTTTTAGTGCAAGCCTCATACATGAGAGGCTAAACAAGTATTCTCCTCCCAAAAGGAGATTACTAATGTAATAAATTTTTCTTTAAGTTCTTAATAAAATTAAAAATTTGTTTGTTCAACATGTGTTCATAATGTACTATTGATCAATCCCCTTTGAAGAATTACTTTACGCCTTGGAGTAGGAAACGAACCAGTTGTCTTTGAGCTGGTTTTACGAAGGAGTCGGATAACTTGCAGATCATCTTCCCCGAGGGTGAGGTTGAACAGTGAGGAGCCGTTTTGTCAAACGATCCGGGGGCGGAATTTTCCGACTGGTGGCGTTGCGAACCACTTAACCCGGTGCTGTTTCGGTCAAAAGAGGTATGAATTTTAAGGGATTTATTAATTTTACGGAAGCATGTTGGGCCTGATATGGTCGTAATGGACTATTTTCATTTTCAGTCTAAAGACCCAATTTGTATGCGGATAAATTCTTGAAATAAGATCTTGATAGAAGTATGTCTTGTTGAGTTTATAGGCTGGAAACCTGACATGATCCATTTAAAACCTCGAATAGAGATGGATCTAAGTAGGTGTAACAATGCCACGAACAAAACAAGTTCTGAAAAAATCGGGTTCTTATTTCTCGAAAAAGCTGAAAAACAAATTGATTCGGGAGTGAAAACTTTTTGATTATTGTATAATGCAATATATTTATCCTTATGGAGCAATCTGCTACAAATTAGAGTTTAAAGGGATAACTAGAACTATTGTTATTAAAGAATAAAATCCTAGGGGCAAAATGGTCCAAAAGTTGCAAAGAGTGATTATTTTCGTAGTTCAGGTTGCAAAGTGTTAAAAATAAAAGTATAGGTTGTGAAGTGTAAAAAGGGGTAAAGTTCAGGTGGTTAAAAATAATTATCTCTTTTTATTTCTTCCTTTTTGCTATGTGGATCAATAAAATGGTTCAATATTTTTATTTTTGAGAAATTCAATATTTTTATTTTAGTAAAATTATTGGACTTACGAAATTGTACCTTCTTTGAGTTGCTCTTGTACGATAAAAAAACTGTCCGGCATCACTCCATATAATACTCTATTATTTTTTACTAAACTATGCTTATATATTATTGGTATCCAAGATAGTTGATTTTGTACCTTGCTGAGTTGCTCTTGTTACGATTTTGGTAACAGAATCCGATTAAGATAAGATCGAAGCTTCTAAAACCCTACTTTACTAAGTAGTTCGGCAGGTTGGGAGAGTATTAATTACTTCAGATCATCACCTCAGCTACATGTCTTGAAATTCACTTGCTTTAATCTCCAGAAGACCTAAGCTCGACCTTATGAAGGTCAATCTTGTCACATTCATTCCTGATCACTTACTCGGGCTCTTTAGCTTATCCCTTGCTAGTTCATCAGTCCATCAGTTCATCCCACAAGTAAAATATTTTAGTTCATCCCCTTTAAGGGAATCCTCCAACCTAGTCCAGATAATAGAGTTCTTCAGGTCGGCCCAACTACAAGAGTTCTTCAGGTTGGCCCATAAGATCATCCAATTAATATTGATCCTCATTACTAGGGGTGTCAATTGTGTCGTGTTTCGTGTTCGCGGGTCGTGTCCTGACACGGGTATTACACGCGTTGACACGTACCGACGACCGTTAATTATTCATATCAAGATACACGACACAAACACGACCCGTCATGACACGAGTAACCCAAACACCACACGAAAAATCTATATAATAACACGAAAAAATAAAAAAAAGAAAAAAGAAAAAAAGTAAAATTATAAATAAAAATTACTTTAAATTGTTAAAAAATGCATTCAATAATATGTTCATCATCATATAACTAACTAAAACATCGTATAATTAACTAAAACATCACAAAATATGAAAATAATATGTCACTATAAATATAAATGGGTTAAGTAGGTCAATCGTGTCGACCTGACCTAACCTATTTATTTCATGTGTTAACCATGTCCGACCTAATTTTGACCCGAACCTGCTAAGGGTTGTACATATACCTGCTAAATTCGTGTTAGGTTCGTGTTGGGTTATCGTGTTGTGTCATAAATTGACGCCCCTACTCATCACAAAGCTCTCACAGGTCATTCCATTAGCAGAGCTCTCACAGCTCATCCCATGAGGTCAGTCTAACTTGACCCTTATCAAATTGAAAATGTAAAATTTGCCTATTCCACATTCTTATTCTACTTCCCCTTCAAGTCATTACAATGGATTTAACAATTTTGCTATACAAAGTAATGACAATAAACGAATTAGTAGTTTCGAAAATAAATTTTCATTTCAAGAAATAAACCTATAAGGTCCTAAATGTGGAGCCGGTGCTAGGTTTCGAGGGGCCTGGAGCGGAAAAAAATAGGGCCCTTATGTTTACATAAAAAAATTAAAAATAATAAAATCAATGTTATAATTTTTTTATTTAACGTAGATAATAAGATATGTAATAACAAAAATATCATGCTCTAATTTTAATATTTCAGTCTTATTAAAATAAATTACGAAAAAAGTTTATTCATTTTAATTGACCATAAAGAAAACGACAAAAAAATAAATAAATAATAAATTAGCTATAAAAATTGATCTTCTTGCATTTTTACATTCTTCAATTCTATTTTTTGGTTTTGCAAAATGAAAAAAAAATCAAATATAAATGATAGAATATAAAGGCAAAAACAAAACTTTCAATTATGTTTTTTGGTTTGCAAAATGGACAATAAAATAGCTAGGTGGAAAGGCAAAAATAAATTCTAACTTTGGAGTCCATTGGGAATAAAACTTGAGACCTTAGAGAATATGGGCTAACTCGTTCTCTTTGTCATTTTTTTCAACTCTGTTTTATATACCCAATATATACATATTAAATAATTGAAAAATAAATTTTGGGGCCCTTGTCGGCGGGGTCTCCTGTGCGGCGACACCACCTTGGACACCCGTGCCTATATGCTGGTGTTAATCTAATTACAAATAGTTCAGAAGGTGTTTATGTATTTTCACCACAAGTATGAGGGTGTTTACAGGGATGGACGCAAAAATTGTAGTAAAGAGGGACGAAATTGAAAATATTTGAGAAAGGGGTGGCGAGGCTGAAAATATTTAGGGAGACAAATAATTTTTATATATAAATATATAGTGTATATATATATATATGGATTGGTTCAAATGAGACAAATCCCTTTAGGTTAGTCCATAAGAACACTTATGGACTCTTGATTTAAAATTTTGGATGGTGTAGATCATTTTAGTTAATTTAGGCATATAAGGGTATAATTGTACTTTTATATTTAATTAGTTATGTTAATTGGAAAGTTATTAGCTATTTTTAAGGAAACATAATCCTACCTTTTCGATTACTGATTTTTAGGAAGGAAAAATCATCAACTTCAAGTATTTTTTTAAAATTGATACTTATTTCCGTCATATTTGTGAACAGTCATTTTATTGTATACTTAGTTCAGTGGACTTGTATACTTAGTCATGTTTTATTGTATATTTAGTTCAAATGGATTTGTATACTTGGTTCGGGGAATCGTATTCTTAGTTATATAAGTAGTTTAGTAAGTAATTTAGTAAATTTGTATACCTAGTTCTGTGGATTTGTATACTTAGTTCAATTGAATTGTATACTTAGTTATATAAGTAATTCAGTGTAATTGTATACTTAGTTAAATATTTCTGTAGACTTAGTATTATTTTAATGTATAGTTAGTTCAATGTAATTGTATACTTAGTTAAATGTTTCGTATACTTAGTAAAGTTTTAATGTACAGGTAGTTTAGTATAATTGTATACTTAGTTAATTGTTTATGTATACTTAGTAATATTTTAATGTATAGTTAGTTTAGTGTAATTGCATACTTTTCATTAATTGTTCCACGATTTTGTTGACATATTTGAATAAATTGCAGGTTCGAATGGGAAGAGAGAGAAAAGAAAGGTGAATCGCTTGATTATGGGGACGTGATCAATACAAAATCACGTCCCTAATTTTTAGGAAGCGGTTACTATATTTAATTTCCTGGATTCCTATTTTATCCCTTCTATTGTATACTTACTTATGAAATGTTGTATATATTGTAATATATATATATATATTGGTCATTAATTTACTATTTGGATGGTGTAGATTTAGTCTTATGGACTAACCTAGGAGGGTGGTCTCACAGAATTCTCTCCCTATATATATATATATATATATATATTATATAACATAAAAGTTTGAAGGGCCGATGATCCCCTCCAGCCCCCGCTCGGTCCGTCCCTAGGTGTTTATGTAATTATCCCAATACAAAACGAGCATCCAAGAGGGGTCATACACACACACACGTTGGTGTACATGTACGTATACATAAGCATATTATAATTAGACATTAATCTAATATTAATGCAACCTAATAACAACATGACTTCATGAATTGATGTCAGGCACTGTAGCCAATACGGTACGATGATTCGTAAATGATCACTCTGATTAGTTGCAAGTTGACAAGGAAAACAATTTAGAAAAATTAGAAAGAGGGGTTATCACATGAAAAGCAAATTGTTATATGAATAATTGAGTGACAATGTTGTCTAGGATAACATACGGAGGATTTGATTTGTCCCCAAATAATTAGTTAACTGATTAACAGACTTTGGAACATGAATATTAGGGATGGTCCCTTTTCCATAACTTATTTAATTTAGATAAATTAATTAGGTTAATTCTGTTGTTAGAGATATATTGAGAAAAATTCATGTATCATTTATTTTAATTAGAAAATTAACAAAGTAAAATAAATGATAAAATTTATAACTCAAGTTATAAAATTTAAATTTTCTGAAAAATCACTTTTAAAAGTAGATGTTAATTAAATTTGTTTTTTTTTTGAATGTGTAATACAAAAAAAAAGATCAAATACATGCATATATAATACAATGCATGTATGTGTATATATGTAATTTTTTTTTAGGGGGAGGGGGTCCCTATGTTTTTACCCCAGGATACTGGTCTCATATAACTCAGTGTATGTATATGTAAAGTTTGATTATTTTTTTTTGTGGAAATGTAAAGTTTGATTTAAAAATATAAAAATATAATATTTGAAAATAAAAAAGTAATAAAAATGTGAGCTAGGTTAACATTACTAAAATATTTTTAATAGTATTTATAATTTAACTATACTAAAATATTTTTAATAGTATTTTCTAAACTTTTTAAAAATAATTCCTATATTTTAAAATTATGAAATTATTTAATATCGTAAACTTTTTTATTTTATAGATAGTTGAACTACATATTTCCAATACGGAAATGTAATTTTTGTAATTATTTGTATTTTCAAAATCAAGAATAGATTTAAACTAAAAACAATATAGAAAAATTGTTTGTTTTTCTAAATATTTTAAGTAAGAAATTTTGTTTTAGTGAAATAAATTTGCACTGGAAAAAGATATTTTCAGAAAATTATTTGAAGGACAGAGTTTTTTTTAGTTTTCAAGTGGGACATTCACAATATTAATTTAAATAAATAACTCAAAAATAAAATTTAAAATATTTTTTATCATCAATAATATTAAATTTAGCCAAAAAAAATAATAATGGGATCATTTTTGGTTAAAAATTTAACTTTGGTGTCCTATGGGACTATTTTTGTTGTTAAAAATCTAACTTTGGTGTCCTATGAGACCATTTTTGTCTTTAGTAACAGTTTCCGTTAGTTTTTTAACGGAATTTCAGTTTTCAAGTCCTATGGGACTATTTTTGGTGAAAAATGTCGATTTGGGACTAAAAGTGAGTCTAATTGGACTAAAATCATCAGGTGATAAGTCTAATGAGACCAAATGTAAATTTTTCTCGAGATATATTAGTTAATCTTTCTCCAACTAATTTCAAGTATGTAATCTATTCGTAGTATCTACGATTTAAAATACATAAGATTTAATATTTCTAAGTATTTAATAAATTTGATATATACAAGTGAGGAAATGAAAAAATAAATAAATACTAATGTAATTAAACTTGGTGTGTATTGGTGGCACAACGTGTAGAGGGGGAAATATAAAAACGAATTTGATTGAATTTTTTTTTTAAAAAAATGGGGGCATAGACGAATTAGTTGGAGTTTTTTCTTTTTATTTATTAATTTATTTATTTTGACTAGTATCAAGTGTCATTTACTCATTTATACCCAAGGCCATGGGGTACAGGTAAAAGATAGCTGTCCAGCAAATAATTAATCTTATTTAAGAATAAGATTAACATATTAAAATTGTTTATGTTCTTATCCTGATTCGCACAACCTTAGCCTAGCTATGGAAACTGCGCGCTAAGATGCTTCACCAGTAGTTTCATGTCTATTTGCTACAAAAATGCCCATTTTCCTATGCCTAGAATATATATCAGCCACTCTTATAATCAAGTTTGAAATTATTATTAGAACCGAATTTATTTGAGTTCGATTTGCTAATTTAATGAATCAATTATGACAATTTTTTGGTTTGGTAAAATCTAAGTTTTCACTAACAAATTTGAAGAAAAAACAGACATTGTTGCAGGAGATCGAAAACCTTTGTAGCACAATTAAGAGAAAAAATGATTTTTTTTAAGAGCTCTAGAATTCCAAAATTACTATGTATCTAAATTAATTCCATTAAATAAAAATGAGAATTTCTCTATAATTAATTTCATGGAAACATATACAACTTTGATCCATTAATGATAGGATGGGGCGGGTTGCATTTGGTGAAGGGATAAGACAAAAGATAAGGTATAATATATTATCTATTCTTCAAAAAATATAATATTATATATTCTATAGTATTGTCCCCGCCATCTTTAATTTCTAACTCCATTCGTTTTCCTATTCTCCATATTATTTCATTCATTCATTTCCAATCCAACTAAATTAAAATCTGTTTTAAGTACACATTCGAAAATAGAAAATGAGAATGAGATAGTATTGCTAATTACAATTATCCAGACTTACTTTATGTAATTCGAATTTTCATCATAATTATTCCAATATAATATCTGAAAGAATTTAAGGTTCCAATGTTCAAGGATAAAACACACAGAATAAAATGTTGTACAAGTGTCAGTAACACTTGTACCAACTCAACAATGACGATAAAAGTAAACACAGAGATAAAATTTGTCTACAAGTATAAAAATACTTGTAAACGTGCCAAAGAGTGAAAATAATTCACTAGTTGATTGTATCGATTACAGATCTCAACATGAATGACTCAACTAGTACAAAACTTATCAAAACTCCTTTTGATGAGTAGATCTATACTTTGTAAAACAGCTCGTCCAAAAAGAAAGAATATAGACTATTCAGAACTTCTATGAAAATAAAAGATGGACGAAAATCAAAGAAACAAAGACTCTCAATATTCAGGTGTTGTACTAAAACTGCAGCAGCACTTCATTCAACACTCTGAACTGTATAGTATATCGTACTTTGTTTCTTCTCGCAGAACTCGAACTCTCTCGTGTATATGCTCTCTAAATTGTAATTCTGCGTACTGAATTATGTGGGAGACGTCCTCTTTATATAGGCAATTCTTTGAAGAGTTTGAGTCCCTACAAAACAAGGAAGAAAGAGACATAGTAGAACTAGGATTCCTAATCATATAAGGACTAGGACTCTTTTAAAAATATCCTTTAAAATCAATCTTTCCATATTAATATAAAACTTGAGAGTCCAATTTTAAAACAATCCTTTTCTAAATCAACTTCCCTTATTTAATAAATCTTATTCCAAGAAATAACCAAGAAAGACAAAACACTTAAATTTGGAATTTTCAAAAATAAGAAAAAATATTAGATGACGTGTAAAAACACGGATCTAACAATCTCCCCTTTTTTGCCTTTCTAGACAAAACATAGAAAATCAATCATAGGATTTAGGAAATAAGTAAGTAACTCCCCTTCAGATAAAAAATCAGAGTATCAAAATAAATTCTCCCCCTTAGTTAAAAATCAGTGATAAAGAAATTTTCTCCCCTTTAATTAGGAATCGGAGTTTCAAAAACAATTTCTCCCCCTTAATCAAAAATCGCCCTGTTTCAAAAGTATTGTTACATATGTCAGAACACTTCCATGAATACTTAAAATCTGCAGAAAATAATTAATACTCAAAATAGTATCAGAGTATAAAGTCAAAACAGAAGCATCAGAGCAACCATATTTATCAAACCACGTCAGAAATAAATCACTTGTCAAAGTGATACAATTCAGTTTCATTGCCTCAAAATCGAATTTCTTCTCCCCCTTTTTGTCCAGAAAGAGGTGAGAGCATGATGTGGATGTGAACTTTGTAGTTTTCATAGTACTTGATGCGTTTCTTATCCAAGGCAATAAGATGGTCAACAAACACAAGTTGTCCATGCATAAAATTCATTGCAACAGAAATAGCACTAGAAGTAACAAATGCAGGTAGGGAGATATCAGGGGTGTTAGTAGCACTTTCAGGAACATTGGTAGAAACACCCTAAGAAATACTTTTAGGAGCAGAAGTAGCATGAGGAACTTCTTCAGTTCCATCTTCATCTTTGGTTTAGCGAAACAATATGTATGAGGAAAAATTTCAGATGAAATTTGGGAGAGATGCGCAGTGAAAGATCAAGAGAAAATAAGAGAGATAGAGAGTAAAAAGGTGATAGTGTGTGAAGTTGGGATACTTAAATAGATTCAAGAATTCAAAATCAAGAAACCCAACAAAAATAAACTCGTGAGATTCACACCCTAAAAATTCGAACACATAATTGGATCCAAAATAAAATCCTTCCCAAAATTTGAATTTTTGAATTTGAGTCTTTAAAAATAATGAAACTCTTAACCGCAAATATAGATAAGGCAATGCAAAGATTTTCCAAATCATTCCAAGTATATCACATTGCATATAACACCACAAGACTTAAGATTCCAAGAAATCCAATAATTTAGGAAATAAATTCAAGATCGCATACAATCCAAGGGAATCCAAAATTCAGTTATTCTTCAAATTTCACCAAATATGCATGTCCTAATTATGCCTAGAAATGTAACAAAAAAATAAAAACGCACACACAAGTGGGGGACTTATATCAGCTGACATCGTACCGAGTGTTGTAACACCTTGAGAGACACCTTTACACCGATTCAATGAATAGCGATCCGCACACCCAGCATATATGATTTTTCGAGTTTTTTTTCCAAGACACATGCCAGATTTAGCCAGTGGGTAGCTTTCACACAAAATCCTAATGGTAGCTTTTTATCACAAGATCATGCCGCTTAAAACACTTTTAAAGGGTAAGAATTGATCAAAAGGATTAGCTGCACTCAGTGGGGTAGGTAGTTGTTTCCCTCAAAGGCCTCAAAACATGGTCGATATATTTTTTTTTAAACTCATCGCCTGGGTAAAGATAATAATGATTTTGTAAATTGGAAACATCCACTCACATCAACTTATCAAGTGAACAATCTTGGGTACATTACCAGAACTCTGTCAAACTGATTTAGTCGTGCAAATGCAAATCTAACTAATGCATGAATGCAAAGAGGAAAAAGAAAGCAGGAAAAAGAACAAGGGTGTTGCGTGAGTGTTCTTTGTGAGTCTTTGCAACACTTTCGAGGAGACAAGTTAAAATTACACACAAACCAAAAGACTTCCTTAGAGTGGAAAATCTCTCAAAATCTAAAGCTTTGGTGAAAATATTAGCCAACTGATTTTCAGTTCCAATGTACTCTATGCGAATAATGTTTTTCTCAACCAAATCACGAATAAAATAGTGTCTTATGTCTATGTGTTTTGTGCGAGAGTGATATAATGGATTTTTTGAAATATCTATAGCACTAGAATTATCACTATAAATGGTTAAGACATCACTATGTAAACAAGGATCCTTTTTGATGAAATGATCAAATTTCTCATGCACATCATTTATCCAAAAATTATTTTTCAAAGCAACAAACACATTCTTAGACTCAAAATTCAAAACACATTGAGAAGTGCTTACCATCATACAAGTAGAAGATAAACAAACTAGTCTTACCATATCTCGATAGTTTACCATTTCTTTCCTTCTAGTTCTTATGCCTTCAGATATCTCACCTATGACTTGAGAGATATGATGATTCTTTTTTGAATTCTCGCTTGGGGATCTCGTCTTTCATTAGTGATTAAATCAAGTCCTTCTAAGTTCTCTTCGATATGAGGGCCAAAATTATCTTCATTGCTTGTAGATCCAAATGTGCTAGCAGATGTTATGACATCAGATACAACACCTTTGACGACATCTGTACCACTAGCCAATTCAGGTTGCGAAGATGTGCTTTGCGGATGTTGTACTTTGGTACAACATCCGGCACTGATCGATTGATGAGCCCATGACATTTCCATCAAGTAATCAAATGTATCTTGTTCAGTGTTCCCTGCAAGACTAGAAAGATCATCGAATACAAGTTTCACATATTCTATCATGGTCCTTGTATGAATATTGTAAACCATATATGCATGACTATTAGATGAATAGCCCAAGAACAAATTTTTATCACTTTTTGAATCAAACTTTGCAAGGTGACTCTTATCTTTCAAACATAACACACACATCCAAAGACATGAAAATACTTGAGGTTGGGTTTCTTTCCTAAAAAGATTTCATAAGGAGTCATAGTACTACCCATCCTCAAATAAACTCTATTTGAGATGTGACATGCGATGTTTAAGGCCTCGGCCAAAAATATTTTGCCAAATTTTTAGAACTCAACATCACTCCGCCATTTCTTGCAATGTTCGATTTTTTCGATTCGCCACCCCATTGTGTTGTGGGGTTTTAGGTGCAGAAAATTCATGAGATATCCCATTTATATCACAGAAAGATGAAAAAGAAAAATTCTCAAATTCCTTACCGTGATCCGACCTAATTCTAGAGATTTTCATGCAGTACAACTTACACACCCTTTTGTAAAACTTCTTGAAGGAATCGAAAGCGTAAGATTTTTCACGTAAAAAGAAGACCCATGAATAATGTGAGAAATCATCAGTACACACAAAAGAATACTTCTTACCACCAATGCTTTCAACCTCACTAGGACCCATAACATTCATATGTAGAAGTTCAAAACATCGAGTAGTATTGAAGTGTTGTAACACTTGGTGTGACACCTTTTTTTGTTTACTATTTTGACATGAACCACACACAATAGAATTTTTCAAGTTCAGTTTAGGCATCCCTTTTACAGCATCATATCTAATCAATTTACCAAGCATTTTGAAGTTCACATGACCTAATTTTTGATGCCAAAGTTCAGTTTCATCCAATTGCATACGATGACACGTTTTGATTCCTCCAAATTGGTAGCAATTGTCAAATGATCGCATACCTACTAGAATACACAAGTTAGAATCATCAAACACTTCACATGAATTTTTATTAAACTTCACATACAAATTGTCATCACACAACTGGCTTATGCTTATGAGATTTGTTGTAAGCCCCTCAACATGTAAAACATTTCGGAGCTTAGGAATTCCTTCCATATTCAAAGTACCTTTACCAACAATCTTACCATGAGTTCCACCTCAATAATTAACCTTTCCACCATTGTACACCTCGTAGTCCGTCAAGTATTCTAAATTGCCTGTCATATGACGTGAACATCCGCTATCAAAGTACCAGGTACCTGCAATGTTAGTCCTCAAGGATGTATATACAACATTACATATCAATTCAGTTTTACGGACCCAAACAGATTTTGGAAAACGTGGGGTGTTGCTGGAAGTGTGTGAGGACACTTGTGGAGACACCTGACCAAAAGACTTTTGATACTTTAAATCAGGTTTTAGCAAACGACAATATGGTCTAATATGGCCAGGCATATAGCAGTAATGACAAACATAATGCTTTTTCCTTTTTCGTGGTCTTTGATTAGAACATGTGGAGTTTTCAACGGAAGAAGTAGAAGTCTCAGAATTTTTAGTTGCTTTGACAAAAACAGATGTTTTATAGCCAATATCAGCCTTTTTATCACTTTCTAAAGGAAAAATATTATCAAGTTTTTCCTTATCAGAATCCAACTTCTTTAAAGTGTCAAGAGATTTATCAAGTTCAGATTTTACCTTTCCAAACTCTTCTTCCTTCTTGGTGAGTAAAGCCTCCAATCGAGCAATTGCACTCTTCTGACCATCGTTCTCTTGAGTGAGCTGATTTTTCTCCTTAATGAGCAGTTTGACTTGTTGAATTTTCATAAGCCAACTTTTATACAATTTTTCGTATGTCTCCTCTAGGCTTATTTCATCATCAGACTCATCTCTGGACTGCAAATATGTTTCTACACCAGAAGTAGAATTTAGACAAAAATAATTTAACGAGTCAGAAGTGTTATACCTTTCAGGTGTTGGAATAGTTTGTGCGACACCTCTAGAAACACCTTTTGGATCGATTTGTAAACACCTTTTTCCTTCGATAACAGACATTAGGGTAGTTGGATCTTCTCTCAGGTCAACACTGTCCTCCTCAGATTCACCATCACTTAGAGTGGCGCACATATTAATACCTCTTTTTCGTAAGGTATTTGCACATTGATTCGCACGGTGACCAATTCCCGTACAAGTTCTACATCGAATGAATTCAAGATTGAATTGGTTTCCCGATAGGTCCATTGATTCCTTTGCATGATCATATTCTACAGTTTCCTTGGTCAATTGCGCTAGATCATCAATTATAGGAGGACGAAACATAACAGCTCCTTGAACATCCATCGCTTGCTCGAACGCAGGATCAACACTTAGTGAAATCAAGTGTCGGCTCTAGATGCCAATTGAAAGAATTTAAGGTCCCAATGTTCAAGGATAAAACACACAGAATAGAGTGTTGTACAAGTGTCAGTAACACTTGTACCAACTCGCAGCGGATAAAAGTAAACACAGAGATAAAATTTGTCTACAAGTATAAAAATACTTGTAAACGTGCCAGCAGGGCGAAATAATTCACTAGTTGATTGTATCGATTACAGATCTCAACATGAATGACTCAACTAGTACAAAACTTATCAAAACTCATTTCTATGAGTAGATCTATACTTTGTAAAACAGCTCGTCCAAAAAGAAAGAATATAAACTATCAAAACTTCTATGAAAATAAAAGATGGACGAAAATCAAAGAAACAAAGACTCTCAATATTCAAAAAGTTGTACTGAAACTGCAGCAGCACTTCATTCAACACTCAACTCGTAGTATATCGTTCTTTGTTTTTCTCGCAGAACTCGAACTCTCTTGTGTATATGCTCTAAATTGTAATTACAACGTCTTGAATTATGTGGGAGACGCCTCTTTATATAGGCAATTCTTTGAAGAGTTTGAGTCCCTAAAAACAAGGAAGAAAGAGACATAGTAGAACTAGGATTCCTAATCATATAAGGACTAGGACTCTTTTAAAAATATCCTTTAAAATCGATCTTTCCATATTAATATAAAACTTGAGA
Organism: Rehmannia glutinosa; assembly: GCA_016081115.2. Lineage (NCBI taxonomy): Eukaryota > Viridiplantae > Streptophyta > Magnoliopsida > Lamiales > Orobanchaceae > Rehmannia > Rehmannia glutinosa. The sequence continues at coordinate 22,873 of JABTTQ020002556.1, read as the reverse complement.
GTCCAATTTTAAAACAATCCTTTTCTAAATCAACTTCTCTTATTTAATAAATCATATTCCAAGAAGTAACCAAGAAAGGCAAAACACTTAAATTTGGAATTTTTGAAAATAAGAAAAAATATTAGATGACGTGTAAAAACACGGATCTAACAATATCAAATAAATGTTTGGGATCAACCTTGTGCTTCAGTGGTAAATGATCGTATTGTCAGAGCGATTGATCCAAGTTCAATCTCAGAGTGCGCGTATACCTCCCTTAATATTCCCCCTTGTACAAAAAAAAGAATATTTACACATTTAATTAATTAACGGAGCTTGAAATACTTAGTGAATGTTTGAGAGTACTTTTGAAATAAAAGTCTATTTAGAAAATAGACTTTTTATTAAGTGTACATTTTCAGAGTCATTTTACAGTATTTACATATATTTGGTTAGACACATTTTAAAAAAGTGCTTTGATATTTAAATATAAAGAGATGATATAAATAGGAAAATACCAACTTTTTATTAACCTTCAAATAAAAGTAACGAAAATGAAATTTGTGAAGCCATATTATTTCACTTACTTGGAATGGACTTTTTTATAATACGACTTATTTCAAAAGTCCATCAATTAGATGGGAGCGTTTGCACAAACTTGTGTTTTTAGAAGAATTGGTTAACAAATATAATCAAAAGTTGAGAATAAAAAATTGAAGTGTTTGGTAAAAGTGTTGTAAAAATGCTTATTTGTTTGTAAATGTCAAATAAAAGATACAACAGAAATTTAAAGCATTAATCATCTGCTTGTTTTTAGATTCTAATTAAATGAAGCATAATAAAAAATGTAAGTTGAAATTTACAAGCACTAATTTTCAGCCAAAAGTAGAGCAAAACTTTTTTAGTGATTGCAAACACTCCAAAAAATTTAAACACTTCAGAAAAGTTGAAATGAACTTTTAAGTCCAAAAGCTCAATTGAAAAGTGATTCAAAAGTTGCTCTATAATTTTCTTATAGTAAAGCTAAAAAAATTGAACATTCATGGATCAAGTTTCCTAAAAAAATAAAAAAAAAATCTTATATTTGCATATAAGTTTCATAAGAAACATTAAAAGGGTAAATTAAAGATTAGGTAGAAAAGTTTTAACTTTCTAGCCATCGGATTATCCTGTGAAGGTGTTGAGAACATTCATTGATTCAAACTAATGACAACCCTATGTATGAGTTATGATGTGCACTTAATAACTCCTTTAATTTTGGCGTTTGCTTTAACTTTTTTTTTTCTCAATAAATAAGCTACATATATCATTACATCACATTATGAATATCAATCCTCAATAATTATAACAAAATCATCATTTCCTAACAATGATCTATAATAACTAATCAATAAGTATAAAAGGGTTGAAACAAACACCTCATGGCTTTATTTGGTGTGACTTCCGGATTTTAGGAAATGTATTTTAGGTAGGGACTGGGATCGAGAATGCAAATGTGTTTGAATTTCATGCAAGAATAATAATTATTATAATTATTGAAGTCATTTTTAATTGTAAATATGTTATCAAAATTCCATTTCCAGTGAAGAAAAATATTTTTAAAAATAATATCTAGCAAGCATAATTAATATTGGGAGCTCAACTTTGACACTTGAACTAGAAGTCTAGCTAGATCTACTTTGACTTTAGCATTTGGGTATTGCAACCTCGTGTCAAATGCAAATTTCCACAATTTTAGCATGCCATGTTTTACTTTACTACCTTTTAAGCATATAATTAAATAATTTAACTTTTTAAGGATAAAAGGGTTTCCTTAGTGTTGAAGAAAACGTTAGCAAAAAGTAATGGAACACGAAATTGTTATCATTTTAAAATCATATGAGATTATACTGAGATAATATTTACCGTGTTAAGTTAAGGCCATTTTGGTTTTCTTTTACTTTATCAATTTTGAATTCAATAGTTTTTTGAAATTTCGTGCCAATCATGAATAATTTTACGTACAAATTGTGCTACCCGTCCAAAAGCTCTTTAAAATGCATAGCACATTTTATATAACATCAATATAAAAACAAATCAGGGGTCAAACTTATTGTGTATTAGGATATAGTTTTGGGAACTTAAATATGATGCAAGAAAAATACTAGTAATCTGCGAAAACTTCCAACTTCATTAGCTTTGGCTATGAAAACATTATTATGAGTTACTCTTTCACCCTTGATTCTACCTTTCTAATGTGTAATGTATCTTATCATAATCAAAGTATTAAGTGATTTGTAGAGGTATTTTAATTTGCCCCCAAGACATTGGATTTATCTACTTTGTCACTTAACTTTGAATTATTCTATTTACACCATAAATTTTGCAAATTATTACACTTGGCCTATAATTTCCAAATTTACCCTAAACCTTTATTGTTATTTTATTTTGTGATATCTGAAAATGGTATCACATCTAGGTTTATCGATGAAATTACTATTTGTATATTGAATAAAGATAAAGAGATTTTGAGATATATATAATCTGATTCAAATAATTGTTTGAAATGCAATAAGCTACAGACAATCAATAACAGTGAGGGTAAATTTGGAAATTATAGGCTAAATACAACAATTTGCAAAGTTCAGGAGAGAAAGTAGATCAATTTAAAGTTAAGTAGATAAAGTAGAAAAACATATAGTTCGGGGCAAATTAAAATTACCTGTAAGTTGTATAATGTTGTTAGCGTTATTTTTATTGATGGCCTTATTGTATAGGCTCATCAGGCCACAAAGTTAAAGAATCATCCGATAGAGTTTGGACTTCGGAATATACTTAGCTACACCCGTAATGGTTTTTATTTTCATTTTTTGTAACGCTGAGAATGTGCTATTATTTTTATTTTATTTTGAGAGGGGAGAATGTGCTATTAGAAGAACTAAAAATACTATTATTTTGGTATGTATCATGGAAATAAAGCACAAATCAGTTTTTGGGGAAGAAACTAAAATAAGCAAACAAAAAAGTTGAGGTTCAATGAATTTTCCTTGATTTTGACACGAGGGGTGATTTATTGGCTTCAATTAAAGCAAATCAAAGAATGATGTGTTTGGTGACTTCGACATTTCAATTATCTTTTTGGCTCAATAAGTGCTGCTTTTCTAAGCTGTAACATTCAACAATATTTCCACGTTTGCCAGAGAAAACAAGTTGATCATCAGATTAAAAGCCTTACATATACAAAGGTATATCATAAATAGAAAAAAAGTTTTGAAAAAGTGGATAACACCATGGATATGTAATATCCCATGCCCCTGGTTTTGCATATCCAGTTGCTTGTCTTAGTGTAACATCTAAAGTGCCTCTACCCCAGCTAGGTTTGGTATCATGAAGGAATTATCATCGGTAATACAATCTATTTAAATAGTATTTAAATGGGATCAAGAAATGATATTCTTCACTATACTTACATGATTTTAATGCTACTATAATAAATATTTCCTTGTTACTTAATATCGCAAAGTTGAAATTAATAGGGGAATCACTTACCGATCAAAAAAAAAAAAAATAGGGGAATCACTTGTTAGTGGTGTAAACTATATATTGTAATCTTCACGTATTGAATGATTGTGACAACTAGTTGACTGGTGAATATACTTTTTAAAAATATCAAATTAATCATAATTTTCTTGCCGAATATTATACTTTCAAGTAATCGATATTAACTCAACATGTACCAGATGAGTTTAAAAAAATTTCAAACTAGCTAAACCTAAACCTAACACCAATTATCCTCACATTTGGTAAAAAAATTGAACTTTTAAACAATTCATAAGATCCAAGAAAAGCAACCATGGCAATCATTTTTTATGTAGAACCCTTTTGACTTTTTGATCCAATCAAGTGAAGATAGCAATAACTTATTGAAAAAGTTTAAGATTGGGGTGGTGTTGAGTAGGCATTTTCTAAAAGTCTCCCTTCAATCTCATCGTGTTGCGTGAAGAGAGTTTAGAAGCTCAAAAACCTGCAAAAGTTGTTAAAAGATCACCAAAAAGGAAGATAAAATATATGGGATAGCTAGATAAAGAATAGTTTATGTTTGAAGATGCAATTCTCATATTCTACCAAATTTTACACCATTTTTGTCTGCCACGATAGTTTTGGTGCAAATTGCATTAGTTTAAACCTATTTGACCAGATATGTTATTCCCTTTGAACTCCAACCTGAACCACAGGAAAAAAGCAACAAATAGACCATTGCTTTTCATTTAGAAATTCAAGTTGCAGTAAATTAGAAATGGGCTACATGAGTCTTTTGCCCAGAAAAAAATATCTGATCCTAAGCCTTAGCTGTCAAAATCGCATGGCTGTTAGGGTATCAATCTTAATCGAAACATTATTCCTCATCACTTTTGAATATTTGAGATAATGTTGGAAATTATTCTTTTATCCAAGAAATCAAGAATCTGTAATGTAACCATTTCTATTGCTATTGCAATTCCAACTATTATGTCTCTGTCCACTTTGTAGTTCAACCGGAAAATAAGCCACCTTGACCATAAGATAATCCAATTGAATCTTATATTCCAAAAGAGTATTTCATTTTCTATACCCCATACGAATGATTGCCACGTGTATAAAGACTACCATAAACCCACAATTTAGGCTTGATTTATCTTCAAAATTAATATGGTAATTTTTATACATGTAAGCAATCATGTGAGCGATGAAATAGGAGATGAAATACCTTTTTTGAAACAGAAGTTCTCATCCGTATGATAATCTGATGCAGCAAAACATGCACCTAAACAACAGAATGAACAGAAAACCAAGACGAGACGATATTCGTATCATTCGTGCTCTTTTCATTTCACTATGTCAATCTACTTTCCAAATTTTCACAAAACATTGGTCAACATACATGTACATATACGTTTCCATGCGGCAGTAACGGACCAACAGATTTCCATGTCTTTAAGGTTCCTGCCACTAAGCTAGACAACAAAAAGTGGAGCCAAATAAGCAAAATTAGCCTTCACATTGAAATGCTTCACCACCATAAAATGTGTCTTGAGATGTATTAGGCAGCATTGCACTCTTTGGAAAGTTGAGGTTCTTACCAATGTTATGACATGAGCTCAACCTCCACCAATGGGGAACACTTAAATGAACACTTCAGTGAGGCCCTTCGTTCTTACCTTTCTCAGATCGACTGAGGATGAAGATATCCAAGGAGAAACAATCAACCCAAATTCCAAAACGAAGCATAGATTCTAATTTGACATTCATACTCCGCTTGTCATAAGTTCTGTATTACTCCTAAAACTTATCCTGTTGGCATCAGAAGTGCTTTGTGGCTTTTGATCGCTCGTGGACTTTTTCGTTCCTGATAGAGGAAAAGGGGAATTACGTAAAGTAACTATGTCTTCAATTTCTGAGTTTTCTGAAGATGGTTCACTCTTAGAAAAGATACGCTTAAGCTGAGGCTTTTGACAGATTATTCGCCCCTTATTCCACCCAGGGAGACAGAAGGATGATGATACATCTTTTAGCAACGAATAGGCAGCCTTTGCAACTGGGAAATCTCGTGTTATTGAGCTCCTTTCCATCTGCCCTCGTCTGCATAAACAATGAAAAAAAGATTTCAAGAATATTTCATAAAGATATATTTTTCTGTAATCTAGAATACAAACTCCCAAATTAGGAAAATACAGCAAACAGCCAAAATATAGCAAAACAGTTAAGTTTGACAATGTAACATCTAATACATTTCTGTGCTTGACAGAACAATGGTGAAAAATTCATAGGTCCCAGTTCTATACGTAAATGTTCGGTCAACTTAAATCATGTAAAGAATGTTTCTTGTACTCGCGTTCATCTAAAATGGGAAGGAATGCAAAAAGAAAAGAATGTCAACCCAAAAATAAGACCTCTATAATGCTTTTCCCAAAATGGAGGCGGCATGGCCCTAAGTGAAAGGAAATCCATCAATGTGCAATTCAACAAATAAGTTAAGAAACCCTTACACCACAACAGCAGTTGCCAGTTGAGGAAGTTCCTCCCCATTAATCAACAGCTCTTGCATATTGTTCAGCCATACTGATATTGCAGTGCATGCACCACCGGGCCACATCCTGCATGATCCAGAGTAAGATACGAGAAGCACCATATAAATACAGTTATGTAGACTTATCATGTGAAGAAAGCAAAACAAAGAGAAATACTAAATCGTACCTGTGAACATCTACAGACCATATGAGTTTGTTTTTACGATATAGTTCAGGATATAGCCCCCTCTTTGTTGCTTCATAAAGCACTCTTGCAGCCCTTTCCTTTTGGCCCAAACACCAAAGTGCTTCGAGAATTGTGTTATAGAACCTGATTCCCAAACCACACCCCTCGGAATTTAGTTTGTCAAATACATACTCTACCATTTGCCAATTATTGGCATCATCAAAATCTCCTTTGATCATCTGTCCGATGACTTGGTGAATATTCGATGACCTATTTGTACGCATCTCATTTAGCAATTCATTGGCCTTATCCCACCTGAAGATAACGACTTCAAGAAGTTAAACAACTCTTCAAACAGAGAAGAAAAAGAATAACTCCTTATACTTCTTTCCAAAACAATGATAAAGGCATGGAAGTGCAAAGCTTTTAAAGAACAAAAGGAGGTAAAACAATAAAAATCATGTAATAATTGAACTCATGAAGCTATGCTCAATGTGCAATAATGAGCCGTGCGATAATGAGCCGAAAACATACGCAGAACCATATCCAGCCACTGAATTTCCCGGCTTTCCTACATGACAAGCATGAATTGCAAGCATACGAAAATGCCATGCCAGAGTGTCATTTACTTGTTATTTTGACAGGTATATCTCTTTTTGCTCCATATGTGAAGTTACACAAAGTAAGGAAACGTGTGTCATAACTAGAAGAACATAATTTATGCATGTGCTAGAAATAACAAATGTGAGACAACACTTCAACTGTCAGTCTAATATTTAGTCACTGACCTTCTCTTTCTGCAAATATTTGTCATTGCTTTAGTTTTAACTCTACTCTTCGATCCCATGATTTATGGGCGACAAAGGGTTGTCTAAACCATACAAATCCCTCCAAAACAAGCCACATGTTCTTTGAGCTCATAGTACTCTTGGCTTTTCCCTTCTTTGAGATCATTTTCATTTGTTTCCAAGACTCATGAACCTCCTTGCTGAATCAAAATCAACAAAACCTATACCTATAAATCTTCTTCATTATTGTCCCTAACAAATACTGAGCCCTACACTCTTTCCCTCCGGATACATTTCATGCTCCGGGAACCCCCAACTAACACATCCTCACCCTCTTCTCCCCCCCCCCCCCAAAAAAAAAAAAAAAAGAAAAAACCAAAAAGAAAAAGGGGGAAAAAAAAGCAGCAGCAGAAAAGAGAATGATGAGAACCCCTAGGCTTCATTTGCTTCAGTAAAAATAAGATGTGATAAAAGATAAAATTAGATATTCATTGTTGAATGGTAAAAGTATTGAGGAACAACTGGAAATGGTGATATAGGTCAGGGGAGGGTGGCAATTCTTTCCTCTCTTTTTTTAACCTAGGTTCCTGCTTACAGACAAGCAACAAATTTCTATTTATCAGTAGAACTTGAGGTGGACATCCAATTGCTTCCATTTTTATCCAGAGACTTCCTACTGCCTAGTGTATAAATAAAAAAAGATGGCCTATTTACTACTTTTAATTGAGAAATGAAAAGTGGGTATAACCTTATTTGTTGCAGTAAGGGCAAGCATTTTCTTCTGCCCACCCTACCATACATATCCAACCCACAGAGAAATGAATTCCATGCACCTACTGATGATATTTCGAAACAAGTATACAAATTCTTGAATGTGTTAAGAGTTAAATATTAGTTTATATTTGTGAGTGTAGTTTTGTATTTTCCCTTCTTTGTGTTTAGCTAGGGTTTTATCATTTATAGTGGTAGCCTCCATTTACCTTCATGTTCTTGTGTGTTGTATTCAAAGACTCAAGCAAGTGTTCTATGGAATTCTCTCTTCATTTTTCTCTTACAATAATGTATACTAATTAATCTCACAGTTGTCACATATTTTATATCATTGTTTTAACTTAGAAATTTCTCATTTAGCTGCTATGGCATTTTTATTGTATATACTCTGTGTTTATGGTGCTGTGCATCAACTTTTGGAGTATGATCAATGACTTTTTCATGAAATGAATTAATAACATCATCCAGGTCTATAATAAACGGAAATTGTTTCAAATAGTGCACTAATGGATATTCACCAGTAAACAAAAAGGGTATGATCGAAACCTCTAAGCTATTACTCTACAATTTGGCTGTATTGAGTCAGTTTCCACCTCACCTTCTCTTACAAAATTAAATCATGTTGTAGTACTTTATGTTCTGATGTACCATCACAACAAATTGATGCCCGAGATTTCTATGAAATGAAGTTCTCTACTGTTGAATTATGGTTTTTTTAATTCCATTTTGTTGCGTTAGTGAGGCCATGTTTTCTATGCCAATGAAGCATGCATTCAATATATATGGAAGCAAGTACTTATTTTTACTTGCACAATGCATATTTGCTATAAATTTGATATTATATTCCAGATGACTTAATGAGGTCGTGCCTGGAAACTTTGTATTTATTAAGGTTTTCATATCGTAAAGTTATATCTGCGCCTACAAGATCTATTAAACATCTTATAATGATTTACCTCTGAATTTCCAGATTACCGACCACATGTCAGCGGAGATCAACTAAACCCCATTAGTCATAACCATCCTAACTAATTAGCCTCTGTTTCTATAATGAACATATAAGATGACGATTTTCCTCAGTTTTCTTATGTAGCCCATCACAAGAAGCAAGCTTTCACTCAGAGAAGCACATGACAAAAGTGGCGAACGCACAACAATAATATCTGCATTAAAATCACGTCAAGGATTTTTTTGTGTAGGCTTTGGTCGTATCAAAAGTTGAATTGTTTTCCTCGTTATTTATCAAATAGATCAAATTCCTCAACATAAAACTACTTTCAGTGACAGTTGCTACTGTCTTCTATTGAAATAACAGTTAAAACATGCATCTTGAAACGGCTAAATGAAGAAAAGTATAAGTTGAAGGCTGACCTGTCAGTTTTTGCATATACTGCCAGCATCATACAATAGCACATAACACTTGGTTGTGTAACCAACTCCCTAATTTCCGTAAACTGTGCCTCACTCTCATCAACAAGGCCTGCAAAGCAATACACGCTCAAGACTGCCTCAAGAGTGTATTCATCAGGATCGCATCTCACCTTTTCCATGTCAACGTAAGCCTTTATGGCCTCTTCAAATTGGCCTCCCTGCCTATATGCTTCGATTACACCATTCAATGAATCTCTATTTCGTGGAACACCTAAATCACCCATTCTTGACAAAATAGCTTCAGTTTCCTTGTAAAGTCCCCCTTTTGCAAAGGTATGAATCAGAGATTTATAGGTCTCAATAGTTGGCATGCTCCCAACCTCGTTCATTGTATTAAACGCAACAATAGCCTCCTCATACAGGGATGCCTGACCATATGCTTCAACCACCCCTGTATATGCTTTGGAACTTGGTACTAATCCTTTCTCATGCATATGAAGCAAAATCCTTTTTGCATCTCCATGAAGCCATCCCTTTCCACAAGCATATATTAACCCTTCATAAGTCTCCATATTTGGCTCCACATTCTCTTCCACCATATCATGGAACAACGTTACCACCTCCTTAAAATAGCCGCCTTCACCAAACACCTCAATAAGTATATTATACGTCTCTGCATCTGGTTCCGTGTTACTCACCTTCATCTCAAGAAAAAGCTCCCTCACCTCATCGTACCTCCCATGCTTTCCAAACAAATTTAACAAAATGCTATACGTCCCAGCATTCGGCATACACCCAGCAGCCTGCATTTGCCTGAAAACCCCCATAGCCTCCTTTATCTTCCCTGAGTGGGCATATGCCTCCAACAACACGTTATAACTCATTATCTCCGCAAATTTCCCCCAGCCTCCATCTCTCCAAGCAGCTCCGATACCTTCTCTAACTTCCCCAACTTCCCAAAAGTCTCAACCAAATAACTGTATGTATTAATATCAGGCAAAACCCCGCTCTCGTTCATTGTCCTAAACACCATCTCCGCCTCATCCCCTAACCCTCTATTCGAACATGCACTCAACAACGTATTATAAGTAACCAAATCGGGGTGAACACCCTCATGTCGCATTTCCCCAAACAAACTCAACAAACCCTCCCAAGAGTACCCTCCTCGCGCACAAGCATTAATAACGGTATTGTAAGTCAAAATATTAGGCAAAATCCTCTCACTCTTCATTCTCTCCAGCAATTCCAACGCAGCCTCATACTGACCATTTCGACCATACGCATTTATAATTGCAGTGTAAGAAAGCACAGTCCTAGAAACAGTATGCGTTACCATTTCATCAAAAATCTCGGCAGACTTATCCAAAAGTCCTTCGCGTCCTAGAATCCCGATGATGAGAGAGTAAATGTGCTCGTTAGGCTTGCACCATATCTGGCGCTGCATATACTTGAAGAGGCGGAGAGACCGCTGCCAATCGCCGCGTTGCGCGAATTCCTTGAACACGTGGGAGAAATCGGAGAGCGAGAGCTTGTTCTTGAAGGCGTCCAGGCAGCGGGCGATGCTTCCCCGTGGGGGGAGGCTAGAGAGCTTGTTGATTAGGGTTTCTACGTCGTAGCTGTACTTGCCTTTCTCGACGGTGACGCTGGGGTTTCCGAGGATGAGTTCTCTGGTTTTTGCTTTGGAGACTATGGAGAGGCTGCGGCGGAGAATTGGGAAGTGGTGGGGGTGGCGGCGGTGGAATTTGGCGGGGAAGGGGAGGTTGGAGTGGGTGGTGGATGTGGGGGTGAGGATAGGGGATAAGGCGTGGTGGTAGGATAGGGCCAATTTCGTCATTTTTCTTCACATGTGAGAGAGAGCTTGCAGAAGCTCCGTGGGTGGATGAGAGGACAGTGGAAATGGAGTTTGGGGTTTAAGCTTTGGGGAGAGCCGGAGAGGGAAAGAGAAAGAAGATGACACGTGGGTTTGGTATTTGAGGATAAACTAAAAATAGTAAGGGGAATTTTTAAAGTACCCACTATGGATAGTGGGTATTCTTTTCTATCCATAGACATAAGAAAACTCTTTTCTACCCAATTTGACAAGAATGCCCCTTCTTTAATTTGAAAATTTTGAATTTTGAAACTGGTGCAATTAATGATTTCTTTGAAAATCGTGTACATTTCCCCACAAATACACACACACCTATGTATAAAATCGTATACCCATATCGTGTCATATCGTGCCCATATCGTGTCAACCCCATGTACATATATATATACATACCGTGCCCAAAATCGTGTCATATCATGCATATCGTGTCAACCTATATCATGTCATATCGTGCCATATCATGCATATCGCGCATGTCGTGTCATATCGTGCCAACCTATATCGTGCCCAAAATCGAGCCATATCATGCATATCGTGTCAACCTATATCGTGTCATATCATGCATATCGCGCATATCGTGTCATATCGTGCCAACCTATGTCGTGTCATATCATGCATATCGTACCATATCGCGCATATCGTGCCAACCTATATCGTGCCTAAATCGTGCCCATATAAAAAAACACAATAATTTATTTTAAAAATGAATCGAAGTTATTTTAAAATCAAAAATTACAAAAACGAAAAAAATCGAAGTTATTTTAAAATAAGAAATTTACAAAATATTATATATGAATATTAAAAAAACTACACATTTTTTAAACATTTGCCATCGTATAAAATTTGGAAATTTATTTAAAAATCTCAAAACTTGTTAAAATATGAAAAATGGATTAGAAAATGAAAATTGTTGAAGGCTTTAAATATTTTACCACAAAGCCGATCAGATTGTTTATAAAATCCAAAAAAAGAAAGTAGAGAAAAAAATAAAGAAATAGGACCCCACCTACTTTTGTATTTAAAGTGTAAGGGTATGGTGGTAAAAGAACCACAAAATGGGTAAAAACTTAGTTTTTTATCTCACATGTTAGAAAAACTTTGTCTCTATCCTGTGGGTATTTCCCACCATTTGCTCCTAAAAATAACTACATTTATGTAATACTCTATTTTATACCTATAATAAGGTATATTTTTTTATTTTATTTTATCTTTTTTTTATTTTTGAGAAAGATACCTATAATAAGGTATAAATTTTTAGGACAAAATACAATAACACACCTTAAACTTAGTCATATCTCATATCTCTCATTTATGTTCCTGAACTTGTCAATGTAATATTTACCCCCTTAATCAAACTAAATTATAGAGAAAAAAACAATAAATCCTCCAAATTATTCGATTTTTTTGCTCTTTACCATATAAACTAATTTCTTTTACAATTTATCATATTATACGAGTTTTGTACTTTACCCTATAACGGTCATCGCCGGTTGAATATTCTCAGAATATTCTGGCACGTGCCCTCCATGTGAGGACAAAACCGTTTTGCCTAAAATTCAAACAGAAATAGTTACACTTTACCATCTGAACTTTTTATAAGAAATTCATTTTTCCATTTGAACTTTGCGCAATTTTCAATTTGTCATATCAATTTAAGAAAATTAAAATAATTATATGTATATACATTTATTTTTACTTTGCCATTACAATTTAAGAATAGCTTGATAGTTGGAAAAATCGCTTAAAGAAGTAAAAGCCAAAAGCCTCTTATAAATAGGTTAAGTGGTCTTCACTAAAGCCGCATCTCTATTTGGTCAACGTTAAAACTATTGGAATTTGGTTGTGTAAAGGGGTGTTGACCCGATTTTGACCAAATATTTAAGTGGTTTTCATTAGTAAAAAATAGAATTAAATTATTTGTAAAAATTTTACTAAGTGAGTAAATGAGAATATCATTTGGCATTTCTCACAACCAATTCCGAGTGAATAAAAAATTAATGCTATAAGTTAGCCACTTAAAATTAGAAAATGGTATAGAAAATAGAAAATATGGGGAAGGAGATGTGCTCCATCCCACATAGAGTAGATAGCCAAAATTTGCTCACTTAATAAATCACAAGTTGGACATAAGTGTTTGGGCCCTGACACCAAAGTTTTTAAAGGGTGATGACCTACATGCTTGTGGGTTTGGTCCAAAACACACTCGCACGCCGCCGCCGCCGCTTGGCCCGACCCTGATCGTGGGTCGCGGGCATGGGCCCTTGTATTTTTTGGACCAAATTTATTTAAAACCCTTTAAATTTAATTAATTATTTAATTTAATAATTAATGACAGTGAGCATAATTGTTCGCGCGTGCAAGTGTCTTGTGCGCGCGCGCCAAGACGTTGCACTGTCGAGCAAACCAGTGCATTTTTGGATGTAGACATGTCTTTTCGAGCCAAAAGACATGTTCTTTCCATCCGAGCACCTTGATGCCTATAAGTACAAACCCCCTGCAGATGAAATAATACACGAAAATAATCAGCCTAGTAATCGAGTCATTGCATTTGCATATTGACATCATTCCCGTTCAAAGCTTGAAGCCTTAAACAATTCTTGTTCGTTGTAGTTTTCTTTTGCAAAGTGTTGTTAAGTCAAAACAAATAAAAGTCATTGATATCTTAGGGACGAGCGTCGGGCACCGTAAGAACTTCGAATACGAGATGTTTTCGCCTATCGAGATCATTAGGCATTTCTCCAAAACAAGAAAACCACCCAAACAACAATCGCAAGATGAAAAGTTATGTTTTCTGTTTCAAGACGATCGCTTCAGTTTTGTTCACTATGATGGTTGTTGCACCTGCTCACTGTGAAAAGTCGGCCAAGTTCTTTGGAGTTGACTTCAAACGCTGGCAACAAAAGATGTTGTTCTACCTCATTACGCTGGTTCTGTCCCGTTTCCTGAAGGAGGACCCCTTACCATTGGCGATGAAGAATCCAACAACCAGCGGAGAATCGTTGTGTATGCTTGGCATAACGGTGATTTTCTGTGTTGGAATTATGTTTTGAACGGGCTAGACGACACCCTCTATAACGTCTATAGCTTGTTCAAAACTTCCAAAGAATTGTGGGACTCTTTGGAGAAAAAGTACAAAACAGAAGATGCAGGCACAATGAAATTTGTTGTCGGCAAATTTTTAGATTTTAAGATGGTTGACACCAAGACGGTGATCAGCCAAGTCCAAGAGATTCGATCATACTTCACGACTTAGTGTCTCGAGGATGATTCTCAATGTGTTTTTCCAAGTGGCTGCAAATCGAAAAATTACCGCCATTGTGGAAGGATTTCAAGAACTACCTCAAGTACAAACGCAAATAAATGGGTTTAAGGATCTGATTGTTCGACTTCGGATTGAGGAAGACAACCAAAAATCTGAAGTGAAGTCCAGTAAGTCTAGAATGGAGGCCAAGGCCAATCTTGCTGAATCAAGTACTAGCAAGAAACAAAAACATTTCGAAAAAGACAAGGGAAAGGCCAATAAATTCAAGGGAATTGCTACAATCGTGTAAATCAACCACGTGGCCAAGGATTGCCGACACCGAAAAGTGCAATCAAAGCGGCAACCAACAAGCCATATATGACAGAGGACAAGTCTGTTCCAATGACATGCTCTGATCTCGATCTCACCACCGTTGTGTTTGAAGCTAATATGGTGGATAACCCAAGGGAGTGGTGGATAGATATCGGAGCTACTTGTCACATTTGTACCAACAAGGAGATGTACTCCTCCTAGACTCCGATAAATGGAAGAAAGTTTTCATGGAAAACTCTTCGACTTCCAACATTGTGGGGCTTGGCAAGATTGTGCTCAAGATGACTTCCAGAAATGAGTTTACGCTTGTGGATGTGTTGCATGTCCCGAATATCCACAAGAATTTGGTTTCCGGTCCTTTGCTTAGTAAGGTCGTGTTTAGAATAGTATTTGAGTCCGACAAGTTTATAATGACCAAGAATAGTCAATTTCTTTGTAAGGGCCCCCTTGATAAGGGACTCTTTAAGATATATGTAATGTGTATTTTCTGCCAAGAGGCGAAAAATAAAACTATTACTTCTGTTTATTTGTTGGATTATTCTAATTTATGGCATAATAGATTAGGACACGTAAACTTCAATACAATTAAAAGGTTACTGAATCTGGAATTAATACCTACGTTTAAAACCAATTCACAAGACAAATGCGAAATTTGTTTTGAAGCAAATTTGGCTAAAGCACCGTTTCATTCGGTAACGAGAAGTACCAAACCACTCGAGTTAATTCATACAGATATGTGTGATTTAAAACTTGTGCAAACTCGAGGTGAGAAAAAGTATATCATAACGTTTATTAACGATTGTACAAGATATTGCTATGTATATATGTTTTGAAAATCAAAAGATGAAGCTTTAGTAGCTTTAAAATTATAGTATCAAAAGAACTTTTATATTGGGTTATTTTTTGAGCATTTATATTGGGTTATTTTTTGAGAAATTATAGTAGACTTTTTTTTTTGAAGCAAAAAAACGAACTTTTATTATAACGACAAGTCATCCAACAAATGATTAATAATACAAAGAGGTGGAGAACTCCACACTGATGGACTATCAAAAGAAAAAGCCTTTTGCTTAGTTCATGAGCAACCCTATTACTACTTCTTGGGACGAAAGCCACCAAATATTTGGTTCCCTCTTGTAATAAAGAACGACACTCAAGTAAGCGTCAAACTCGATTCACCAAGCTCCATAGATGATATTCCCTCAACTACACTTGATAAGTTCTGGCTTACCCCAAAACTTGTATGGGTGAGAGATATTGGGTGCAATTAGGTTGCATCAATATTTGAGATAATATGGAGTCCCATTTAGATGAGGTTTATCTAAACCTCTCCCATCGTGACTCTAACGATATAAGGGATTGAGATATATATTGATATCTCTCCCTACAATCAGACTAAGCAATTAGATCATCCCCTACATAGAAAAAGAATAATAATCTCTCCTAAAATTTCTCTCTACGATTTTCTTCTTGGAGCATCACCAAAGTTCTCCAAGGGTTTAAGGTGTGCATATTCAAGTAATTATTTACACCAACGAGAAAGGCGGTTCGTGATCTTGTTCGTGGTTCAACCAATCTACGGGATTCGTTCGTTGTTCGGGGGTTCAATCAAGAGAAGACTTGCAGATGGCTTAATCATGGATCAAATTAAAAAGGAGGCTTGTAGACGGGCTCAATCCTAGCTGCGTGGATCGATAGCTCCGCTGCAAATAGGTATACTCGATCCATCCTATATATGCAAATATGTGATTTATGTTTCGACCCATATTTGCTAACACAAATAATTTGGGAGCTTAATGACTTGATTAAGAGAGAAAGGGATATTAGTACACGACAACTTGTTAGCGGCCACTTTACAATGTGTTTGAAATTAAGAATTTCAAATGTATAACAACAACAAATCCATTCAGCTTAAAGGATTTTAAATCCTCGAGCATTTATATTGGGTTATTTTTTGAGAAATTATAGTAGACTTTTTTTTTTGAAGCAAAAAAACGAACTTTTATTATAACGACAAGTCATCCAACAAATGATTAATAATACAAAAAGAGGTGGAAACTCCACACCATGACTATAAAAAAAAGCTTCTTTCTTTGGTTAAAGAACCCTATTACTACTTCACGGACGAAAGCCACCAAATATTTGGTTAAAAGCTTGTAATAAAGAACGACACTCTGATTAATCCATGGCTACTTAAATCTTCTGTTGAACTAGCACCCCACGTGAACTCTTGTTCTTATGTTCTGCTAGATTTTTTTTGGAAATCTCACCTTTATTCTTGTAGTCGTTATGGACATTTATTCTATCACAATTTAAATAAAACACCCTCCCCGGCCCACTGACCATAACACCACCCCCACAAAAAACCCCACTACTTTGTAAAGTAAAATTTTCATTTTTCAGTTATGAGCCCACCATGAGAATTTTAGCCAATAATAATTGGAAAACACAAAATGCCACAAACATTGTCTGCTCCCCATGTTTGGTAGTTGGTATTTTGACTAAAGGTGCTTTTTCTTTTTTTCTTTTTTTCCTTTTGAGAAATGTGACTAAAGGTGCTTTGAATAAAACCCTCATGTCCTTGCAATTATTCTTTTTCCTATTATACTTGATAAATTGGGACCATGAAAAACGTGGTCATGAAGATTCAAGAAAGGATCACGAATTCCTAAAAAAAAGAAAAAAAGATCACGAAGCCCTTTTCCAAAGATTTTATATGTACCATATTTAATTAAACAACGCTAACACTATATTTAATTAATCGTAATATTTTTTTGCTATTTTTTTGTAACACAAAATTAAATCAACTTAATTAAATAATACGAAAAATTTATCATTATTAATATTTAATTTTTAAAAATTTTAATGACGTAAGCTAATTTCATCAGTAATCTTTTCTAATTTTTTGAAAAGTTTTAGCTACGAAAATCAATACCCTTCAGTAATTACTTACGGATTTTTTCGGTTGGTAAATCACTTATCTAATTTATTTATTATTTTTCTTTTTCACAGTCACAAAAATGGTAACTTTTTCTTTTTATTTTGCCTTTTTTTAAAAAAAAATTCAACCACATGATTTGGTTTGTGAGACATTTTCCGTACCAAGCTACCATAAATATAGTAGTTGGCGCATTCACGTGACTTGTCAGACATTTTCCGTACCAGCGCCTTTATAAACGGTCTCCTAGCCTGAGGCTTTTCAGAATAGCAATTGTTGGAAAATAGTTTTGGGGCTGTTTATAAAGAACTTTCGTATCCCACATAGAATTGGTGTTGAAGTTTTGGGGTTTTAAACGCTAGTAAAAAATGGCTAGTGATTAAGGGAGCGCACAAGACATAAAAGAAATGGGCCAAATTAGCCGATCAGAGTGTAAAATCGACGATTTGCCCCCCTGCAAGGTGGCGATATAGTCGCGGCTCTGGATTAGTTTTGCAACTTAAAAATTATTTTTATTTTGCTAATTTAAATCCTTACCCGAAAATATATTTTTCTACCTTACCCAAAAATATGTTTTTTCACCTTACCTCAATAATCCTATTTTAGCCTAAGTTAAATTACCTTACCCCTTATTTTCGGATATAGCCTACCTGTTGTATTGTAGGGTGGCTATGGGCCGAGCTATTGTCCCCTATGTAGCTAGAGCCGAGCTATTATTCCCCTATGTGTCCGAGCCGAGTTTTTGTCCCCTTATTATTATCTTACCGTTGGAATTGTTCTATAAGGACGTAACTTGAGAAATCCAAAAACTAGTTCATCTCTAAACTCCTCACTTCATATTTCTTTGGGTTACAAATTACTTTGGTTTTTGTTCGTTCAAATTAATCCGTTGAATCCTGGGGATTACGAAAATAAATCATTTAGGGAGACAGCAAGAACTCTTGCACGCCTCGAGACTATTTTGGTGATTCAAGCTCTTGTACAGAAATTTTGCCAACATTCTAAAGGATTTATTATGGAGCTTGATAATAATGATGGCTAACTCAACGCACCTCTTCTGAATAATGTCCCTCCACCTGTTGCAAATGTCGCTGCACCAGTCATTGTTCCAGTTGCTCCGCATACACCGCCATTCCCGTCGCCAAACCATTTCCGGACATCTCCAAAATCGAAATGTTTAGCGGCGAATTATAGGCGATGGCAAGAGCGGATATTTTCCATCCTGGACATGCACGGTGTTGCTCTTTGATCGACACAAACCAAGCCTGAACCTTCCGATGATCCAAAGGAAATGGAGATGTGGATTTATGCTAACAAGGTTTGTAGACATACGATTATTAAGACTCTTACTAATGATTTGTTTGATGTCTACTTTCTTACAAGGAAGCCAGGATATTTGGGAGTCTATGCATTTGAAATATACTTTGTCGAAGATCTTTGCCGAAAAACAGTTCGTCATCGGAAATTTTTACAAATGGGAAATGGTGGATGGGAAGGATATCAAGATACGGATCAACGAGTATCACAAGCTTCTTTTGAAGATTTAAAGATCGAAAATATCACCCTACAAGAGGAATTCGTAGTGGGTCTCTCGATCGAAA
The DNA here is from genome assembly GCA_016081115.2 of Rehmannia glutinosa. NCBI lineage: Eukaryota > Viridiplantae > Streptophyta > Magnoliopsida > Lamiales > Orobanchaceae > Rehmannia > Rehmannia glutinosa. The sequence continues at coordinate 3,768 of JABTTQ020002556.1, read as the reverse complement.
AATTGCCAAACTCGTGGAAAGACTACAAGCAGAATTAAAACACAAACACAAACAACTATCTCTTTGCACGATCTAATTACCCACATTATAATCGAAGATACCAACCTGGAGGGAACTCAAAGTGAGCAAAGGAAAGGAAATAGCTACAATCGCAAACATGGTGCAAGGTAATTTTAATAACAAGAATGTTAAGAATTTTAATCAAACTGATTATGCTCTAAAGTGAATAACTCCACCAACTTTAAAAAGAAAGGAAATTGTTATGTTTGTGGAAAGCCTAGTCATCATGCACATCGGTGCAAACATAGAAAGAAAAATGGCAACTCTCAAAATCGAAATGGAAATCCTCCAAAGCCAAATGCAAATTTGGTCGAAGGGGATGATATTGTTCTTTGCCGCGTGCTTTCTCAAGTTAATCTTGTGGCCGATGTGAAAGAATGGGTGGTAGACTGGGGCTACCAGCACATTTGTGCAAATAGAGAAGCCTTTATGTCCTACAATTCTTACGTGGAGATGGAGAAGAACATGTGTATCTCGGGGACTCTCGAATCGCATGTGTTCTTGTTAAAGGCAAAGTTATGTTGAAACTCACATCCTGCAAGACCTTGCTCTTAATGAAGTACTTCATGTGCCTACTATTAGGGCAAACTTGGTTTGTTTCCTTGTTAGGAAAGGTCGGAGTTAAAGTGTCATTTGAATCGACAAGATTGTAATGACAAAAATAACGCCTTGTGGGCAAAGGCTATTGTAATCGGTCCGTTTGTACTCAATGTTTTTCGATGTTATTAATAAAATTGCATCTTCTTCTCGCTTATATGATTGATTCTATTGATTTATGGCATGCTAGATTAGGACATGTTAGTACGAGTTATATTCAAAATGCAATCACTTGGTTTAATTTCTCTGAATGAATAATACTTGTGTGAATAAATGTGAAATATGTTGTGAAGCTAAATTGACTAAGAAATCTTGTTTTTCGGTACAACGAGAATCTGAATTGCTTAGTCTAATTCATACCGACTTAGGAGACTTGAAACAAACTATGACTCGAGGAGGTAAAAACTATTACGTGACTTTTATAGATGACTATTCTAGATACACTAAGGTATATTTGCTTAGAAATAAAGACGAAGCTTTTAACATGTTTCGGTTATACAAATCTGAGGTTGAAAATCAATTAGACAAGAAGATTAAAAGAGTTAGATCAGACAGAGGTGGCGAATATATTTTATTTAATGAATTTTGTGAACAAGAAGGAATAATTCATGAAGTCACTCCTCCATATTCACCCGAATCTAATGGTGTAGCTGAACGGAAAAATAGAACTTTAAAAGAAATGATGAATGCTATGCTCATTAGTTCAGGTGCTGCTGATAATCTTTGGGGTGAAGCTATATTATCTTCATGTCACTTACAAAATAGAATTCCCTATAAGAAAACCTAAAGACACCTTATGAATTATGGAGAGGTTATCAACCTAACCTCAAATATTTAAAAGTGTGGGGGTGCAGCAAAAGTTATGTTACACGATCCTAAGAGAAAGAAAATAGGTTCCAAAACATCCGATTGTCTATTTATTGGTTATCTTGATCATAGTCTTTGCATATCGGTTTCTTGTTTTGAAAAGTGATGTGCTAGATGTTAATACAATTGTTGAAACAAAAATGTCAATTCTTTGAGCATATTTTTCCTTTGAAAATCGAAATAATTTCTCGTGCACTCTTGAATCTACTTCTTATGCTCCTATTGAACATAATACAAAAACTCTTTTGAGGAGTTAAGAAGGAGTAAGAGACAAAGAAAAGAAACTTCTTTTGGGAATGATTTTTATACATATCTTGTAGAAAATGAACCTTTATACATATCTTAGTTCATAGAAGCTACAAGCTTCACTAAAACTCTGTACTTTAAATCTTATTATTCTAGTTCTGGTTCATAATCCAAAAGACACCAGATGCGATACATCTACACTCATTTTAGTAACCCAGCAAAATTCTCTAAATCCTTTTCTTTCGTTCTTTTGAAACATGTGGGGGATTGTTGGAAAATAGCTTTGGGGGTGTTTCTAAAGAACTCCCATATCCCACATAGAATTGGTGTTGAAACTTTGGGGGTTTCCCCATATGGGCTTAGTAAAAAATGGGCCAAGTGATTAAGGGGGCCTCACAAGACATAAAGAGTCAAAAATTAGCCGATTGTAGTGTAAAATCGACGATTTGCCCCCCTCCTGCGCGGGCGATATAGTCGCGGCTCGGATTAGTTTTGCAACTTAAAAATTATTTTTATTTTGCTAATTTAAATCCTTACCCGAAAATATATTTTTCTACCTTACCCAAAAATATGTTTTTTCACCTTACCTCAATTATCCTATTTTAGCCTAAGTTAAATTACCTTACCCCTTATTTTCAGATATAGCCTACCTGTTGTATTGTAGGGTGGCTATGGGCCGAGCTATTGTCCCCTATGTAGCTAGAGCCGAGCTATTATTCCCCTATGTGTCTGGAGCCGAGTTTTTGTCCCCCTTATTATTATCTTACCGTTGGAATTGTTCTATAAGGACAGAACTTGAGAAATCCAAAAATTTAGTTCATCTCTAAACTCCTCACTTCATATTTGCTGGGTTACAAATTACTGGTTTTTGTTCGTTCAAATTAATCCGTTGAATCCTGGGGGATTACGAAAATAAATCCTTTAGGACAGTGCAACTCTTGCACGCCTCGGAGACTATTTTGGTGATTCAAGCTCTTGTACAGGAAATTTTGCCAACAGCAATTACAGACTAATATTTACCGTTAATTGTTTTTCAGGTAACCACTTCTCTCTCTCTCTGTATGTTTTGGCATCTACTAGAATTCTAGAAATCCAATGTTGTATTATTCTCTATATTAATAGCATGTATTCATGTACTTTTTGTTATTTAATTAAGTTTCCAGGCAAGTAATATACGTACGTACATGAGAGTTTGGTGATATATGATGAAGGTGAATGTGGTGAGCCGAAAGCTGATAAAACCATGCAACCCAACTCCATCACATCTCAAAACCTACAAAATATCTCTAATAGATGAATTGAATCCATCCATGCACGTGATCCGAATCCTCTATTATCCCATGATGCTGTTAAAAAAGGTAAAAATATTTGTTTATTAGAAGAATCGCTGGCTAAAGTTTTGCCTCTGTTTTACCCGTTAGCCGGGAGATACAACAAAGAAAAACATCAAGTTGATTGCAACGATGAGGGCGCTGAGTACTCAATAGCAGAAGTCGACTGCCAACTCGATCAACTCATTAATAATGGCGCTGACGTGAAAATCGAGCACCTCAACCATCTCCTCCCAGTGGAAATTGGCGCGGCAGATGAGCCGACGGACCCAATGCTAGCAGTGCAGATTAACAGGTTTATTCGGTGTTGAGATTTGTATTTGTTATTTTAGGGCCTAATTGCAATTTTCGCTGTGTAGCTATAGGGGCCGGGCTGGCAGTAGTGCAACCATTCATAATATAGTCGTGTAATTTTCAAAAAGACAGATCATCGTACGTAATTACATGACTTTTTATTGCAGATCGTAATTTCGGCAGGCTACTACTATGTTTGTCACAATATGCTATTAAAATTGCAAATTACTATTCGTTTTACGAATAGATCACTCCTCCTCAATAAGTGTTATTTTTAAACATAGAAACAAATGTAAAGGATGTATGTAATTCTAGTAAATAATTGAAATTTTCCTTTTAAGAAAAATGAGTTTCGAGGATATAAAAAGTTAAT
>JABTTQ020002555.1:0-50000 GCA_016081115.2 Rehmannia glutinosa | reverse complement strand
AATCGGTTTATTTTTTAGCCATTCCCATGAAACCAAGATTTTTTAGTTATTTTTTTCAAAAATATCTTTTTTTAGCCATTTTGGGTTGTGAAAACCCAATTTGCCCTAGAATCAATTTAACTGCACAAAAACACACATCCCATGTGACTTGGCATCGAGTTAGTATGAGGCTCAATGTCAAGTCATGGTAACTCGACATCTAGTTCTCACTTATTATGACCCAGTTATTTTGTTTTTCTACAAAAAAATTGAATTCACATAACTTTTTCATTTTAAATTTGTTATGCATGTATAATATATCAAATTAATTCTCTATTCGATATCTATAATCCAACACCCATATTGCATATTTAAAGACGAAAAATACAAGTTCCATTTTTTAAAAAAGTTTGAAAGAAAGACTAAGATGATACATTGAGGGCAAAAACTCATATAGGACCGTCTTACGGGTCTCAATCCGTAAGACGGATCCTATTTGACCCGCGGATCCTGTTGACCAGGTCCGCTGGTCAACAGGAGCTCCTGTTTTTGTTTTTTTTGTTTTTCTTTCTCAGTTAAAGTAACAATTTTATGAGAAAAAATATCGGTTATTTTAGATAAAGTATCATATTTTTTAATATAGCCACATATTATGATTACATTACATTGAAGGACAAAGAAATATATCAGAGTTAAAGTAACACCTTTTTTGAGTAAAAATATATATTCTTTGAGACAAAATATCATGTTTTAAGAGTAAAAATATCTTTTTTTTAAATAAAGTATTATATTTTTTAATAATAAATACAAAGAAAGATGAATAATAAATATGATAGAGTTAAAGTAATACTTTTATAAGTAAAAATATTTATTTTTTGAGATAAAGTAACATATTTTTTAATATAGTCACAAGTTATGAATATATTACAATAAATATATATATAACAGAGTTAAAGTAACACTTTTATACGTTAAAGTATCTATTTTTTGAGATAAAGTATCATGTTTTTTAATATAGTCACAAATTAGAAATGAAGGAAAGAAGGAAAAATAAAAAATAAATATGATATAGTTAAAGTAACACTTTTATAAGTAAAAGTATCCGTTTGTTGAGATAAAGTATCAGATTTCTTAATATAGTTACAAACTAGGAACAAAAAAGAGGAAAAATAAAAAATAAATATGATGTAGTTAAAGTAACACTTTTATAAGTATATATTTATTGATATAATGTATCATGTTTTTTTTTTTAATAGACTTGAGTTCGATTCTTAGCCTTTAGGCGTTTTTAAATTTTTTTTTAATTACCAGACTTATTTATGAATGTGTTTATATAAATTGTTATACTAAATTACAATAAGTACCAGTCGTATAGTGGTAGAACACCAACTTAAGTCTATTAATGTCGCGGGTTCAATTCCCAAAAGAGGGCCTGGGCGCGGGCGGGTGGCCTGGGCGCGGGCTGGTGGGTAGGATCTACATTGAGATAATGAAAGAGAAAGAAATAATCCAAATATCAAACAAACATGCTAAAAGGGTATGAATGTCATTTTACACCCCAAAATAGCTGATGTGTCTACAAAAGATGACTATTTTTCATCTTTACATTTTGTAAATGACTATTTTATACTTTTTCCACAAAAATTATTATAATTTACTCTAACAGGTTCGAGTGTGGCGGCCTGGCAATCGGCGTATGCGTTTCGCATAGGATATTCGACTCATGCTCACAGGCAATATTCCTGAAAGCCTGGGCAAATGCTGCTACCGAAGGGGGATTAGTCATAAGCCCTGATTTCGACTCTCCATTATACTTCCCTGCTGAAAATATCTCCCCGCTTCAATTTGGGGTGTCGAGAATCAGAAACACTAGTATTATCACACGGAGGTTTGTTTTCGACAAGAAGGCGATAGCAGATCTACGAGAGAAGGTGGGCCAATTAGAATGGACATCAGGTGAACGCCCACCGTCCCGGGTGGTGGTGGTATCCGCATTGCTAACTCAGGCTATTCTGCGCGCTGACAGGGCAAAACACGGCAGCAACTCATCAAAAGCTTGTGTCATTGGACAAGCGGTCAACGTTCGTGAAAGAACTATTCCACCTTTGTCCAAATACGCTTGCGGTACGTGGGCTTCCATGTCCTTTCTGGAGCTCACCCCATCAGAGAGCTATTCCCTGGAATATGATTTCCCTGGATTAATTACAAAGATGCGAGAGGCTACAATCCAGGGGATCAAGGATTGCGCCAGGATACTGTCTGACAAAGAGTTTGGACGACGAGTTTTGATTGATTGCGAGTTCGAAGCAGCACAGAAAACAGATAGTCCTGATACAAAGGTTATTTGGATTTCGGATTGGTCCAAGTTTGATGACTATGAACTGGATTTTGGATTTGGGAAACCCATGTGGGTAAGCTTGGCCGATGTTCCTGTCGAGGACTTTATTATGCTGATGAACACAAAACATAACGATGGAATTGAAGCCTGGGTGTTTTTGCATCACTCTGACATGCATTATTTGGAACAAGATGATCATCTTAAAATGCTCACCACACAATCTGCAGGCTACCTAAAATAATGCTTAAATATTGGTATATTTATCTCATTGAATTTGATAATTTGGATGTGTTATTCTTCTTCTTCTTTTTTCTTTTTTTAACTACCTATTTGGGTCGTTTCAATTCACAATAAGGATGACTGTTTTGTTGGTATATTTGTTGGAAAAACTGATGGTGTATACCGAATGGCCACAGAAAATCGAGCAGAGTAATGAAGTCGGCGCAAGTTGACTTTTTGTCTTTAAGAAATTGCCCCGCTCACGGTGTTAACTTAAAACCGCAATCGCCTCCCAAGATACAACGACTTACGTCTTGTGATAGCAACACTACAAATCACAAGACACTTCGAACTTTTAGTGTTTTTGAACTCTCAAGACTTTTATATGCTGATGTTATTTGAATTTCGAATTTTTCTCTAAAATCTTCCTGTTTTATATAGAGCTCCCCGCGCTTTCTTCAGACCGTGCAACCCCTGGTTCGGATCAGTCTTGACCTTCAGATCGCGCCCTGTGGTTAACAGCTGCGATCTGATGGTCCTGATCGCGTATGTCTGAAGGAACACACCCTTTGGCATACACCTCTGCACACTGGACAGACGCGTCCAGTCACGGTGCCTTGTTGGCGAACAGACGCATCCAGTCAGCGCCACGTGTCGCCACTCGTATGATTCTGCCAAATCACTGCCACCCAAGCTGCCCTGCCACGTCACCGAGCCACTGGACTGAACCCTGGTTCGATTTTCCAAAACTTTAAGGCTCCTCAAAGCTCCAAGTGCAAAGTGCGCCTCGAAAGCGCCCAATGCGACTATGTGCGACGTCTGCGCGGCCCGACTCGGGCTCTGGGCCGGATCTTCCATGCCCGCACTGTCCTCGGTGCTTTTTGAGCTAGCCAAAGGCTAGTCAAAATTGACTTGTCCACTTAGGGTGTCTAAGGAGTTCCACTTGATTACTCCTTATTATTGGTGAAGCTCTTTATTAACTAGTCAAACATTTAATATGTTTCCTGTGTGGATATGGCTTTCCATATTCCCCCCTTTTATATTCCATATATAAAAGATTTTAAATGGCCAACTTTATGTTTATTTCTCATTCACCCGATATTGATTTTGAGAAATTCAAAATGCTAAACTCATCTACCCGCGGCGTAGATGACGTTTATCTCATTTATTTCATACTTTGAATAAATGACCCCACTTAAATAATTGGTCAAAATCGGGTCAAAACCCAATTTAATAAAACCAATTCCAACAATATTTACATATCAAATGTTGTATGCACGTGAGAAATAAAAATTCTGGTAAAATTGTTACTATGTATTTTTAATTCGATGGAATGAAGAGATATTTTTGTTCCTTGGAAGATTAATTGAGGTTATTTAGACTAAAGGTAAGGTACGCGTTATTATTTTCCGTGGGTGAAATTAGAGGTGTCAAGTGGGTTGGGCTGGCCCGGCCCAGCTCGGGCCCGACCCACTTCGGGCTGGCCCAGGACCGGCCCATGAATAGTAATGGTGTCCCCGGGCCGGTCCTAGTAGTATAAGCTGGGCCCCAATTGGGCCCAAATATATGAACCCAGCCCAGCCCGGCCCAGGCCCACCTGAGCCCGGGACCGGTTCAGACCCAGCCCGGATGGGCTGGGTTGTTTTTTTTTTTATTTTTATTTTTTTAAATAGATTCAAAAGATTTAAAATTATGTTGAGGTAGTAGAGGTTTGAACACCAAACCTCCAAGTACAATAATCGTGTTCCAAACCATCATGCCAACTTAATTTTTATTAGTATATCTGGAATGTATGTTTACTTAATATTGGAAAAATACTATAACATAATAAATATCCTCTGCAAAATGCGTACCACATTAAGTGTAAAATATTTAATAAATGTATTGTAAGGGATTGAAACTCTTGACCTCTTGGTAGGAGATGTAAAAACCTACCACCTTAACAACTCAATTTTTGATATAAATATTAGATTCATTTATACTTAACATAAGAACACACACAAAAAAAGAAAAAAAAAACAGGCTAGGCCCGTTGGCCCAGCTCGTGAAGCCCGGCCCAGGCCCGGGACCGGCCCACTAGAGGCGGGCTAGTGGGCCGAGCTGGGCCTACACTTTTATATTTTTATTCAGCCCGGCCCGGCCCGCCTGAGTGGTGAGCTGGGCTAAACCGGCCCGCTTGGAAGGCGGGTCTAGGTGGGCCTGGGCCGGGCTAGCCCAGCCCGGCCCGTTTGACATGTCTAGGTGAAATTGTTTGAAGAGATAATTTTGTTAATGGAAATATATATATCGGAGGCTATTTTGGCACGAACAACATTATGGTGCGCAAAAACTCACAGCAACCTCGACCCAAAAAATTCTTAATTAGTACTTCCAACATTCAAGATTTATAAGATTATCATGGGCATATGATTCTTGTTAATTATGATGTAACAAATAGTAAGTTAATTAGTTAATTAAGTGATTAGTTAGCTCAGCTAAACGCAGTAAGAAATATGTGTTGCACGTGATCATGACTTTATTAAAATGATATATTATTAATAATTTTATTAATTAGTATTGAAGTATTAAAAAGTTGTTTACAAAGAAATAAATATAAATTAAATAAATAAATTATTTGAATTTGAATATTTCAAAGTATTTTAATATATATTTTTCTTAGCACTTTAAAGATAACACACTGAGTACGAAATTCTTAGTAGTGTTGGGTATCTATCCACCTCAAAGAAAGATAATACACTAAGTATAAAATTCTTAGTAGTGTTAAGTAATAAGTATCTATCCACCTCAAAGAAAGATAATACACTAAGTACAAAATGATAATCGCTCGATAATGTCTATTAAGTACAATCAAAATACTCTAGACTCAAAGTAAACCGAATATTGAAAAAAGGATTCAGCTCAGGGACTGGAACCCTAACCACCAAGTCACAAAGAATCACCCAGATAACTAATGTAGAAGCCACAAAAGCCTTGCCCACAACAATATCTCACAAAACCATGATCAGGAGTAAACCAGAAATCTTAGAAACAAGCCTTCAACCCATCGAAACCCTAGTCTCACTAAGAAAGAGGATAGTACACCCATATATGGTGGACTAAGATAAGAATCACTCAAATATGTGTAAAACTTGCACGAATTCACTTAGAAAACCCAGCAAGCAGTTGAGAGTTCTAGAGAGAGATATATCGCACTGTGAGAGAAATTCGAGAGATGAGAGAGAAAGAAAAACAAGAGATATGATTTAAGGTTTCGGGTAGAAGTGTTAATATAGGTAGGAATGAATGGCTCAGATTAGAGCATTGAAATGGGTGGCTAGGATCACATAAGATAGATCTGCGGACACACAATCTAGATCCCGCAATTCGGACGTATAGACCCAGATTGGATAGGGTATTGGGCTTGGGTTCTGAAGGCCTTGATGGGCTGCAATTTTGGGTCAACCAAATTGAATGGATCAAGGCAACTAATGGGCCAATAATTCCAACAATCTCCACCTTTGGTTCATTATGATTCGTTTAGACATAAAATAGGTTCCAGTCATCATCATCGTCTTTACCTACTTTGTACGGAACTAAATAGGACTTTTGGTACAACAAGCACTGAAGTAAGCTGTAACATAAGAGACACCAATAAGCAAACAACAAGTTTGAGTCCTCCCATTGGACTAACATAAGCACCCAACAAACATTAGCCCAACAATTTTGGGTTAGCAACAAACACATAGTAAATTGCCAAGCCCAAAGAATAAATAACTGGGTAACTAATCACCAATGTCAAAATTTAGAATTTTTAAACAGGTTTGAAACTTAGTTATATAGGAGACACTTAGTAGCCATATCCGCAGGATTGTATTCAGAAGCCACTTTTTCAAGACAAACTAAACCTTTTGAAATAATATCTCTCATAAAATATAAACGAACATCAATGTGTTTAAATTCTTTCATGAAAAACTTGGTTTTCATAAAGCTGAATACCAAATTGAGAATCAGAAAATACAATAATTTTTTCTTTCAAAAAAGCAATTTCAGAAATTAAACTTTTTAGCCACCGAGCTTTTTTTAAGGCCTCAGTTACAATCACATACTCGTATGCTATTGTAGACAACAATTATGTGTTGTAACAAAGATTTACAGCTTATACAAGACCCACACAAAATGAAAACATAAGAGGTTGTTGATTTTCGATTGTTTTTATCATTTGAATAATTTGAATCAACATATCCTTTAAAAAATATGTCATTTTCACACTTAGAAAATTTTAATCAATAATCTGTAGAATGTCTCAAGTATCTCAGTAACCATTTAAAAGCATTCTAATGCACCATAACAAGGTTAGACATAAATCAATTAAGGTAAGAAATAGCATAAGCAATATCACGTCTAGTGCTCACCATCAAATACATCACAGAACTAATGACATTAGTATGAGAAATATTTTGATAGACAAAATTTCAGTTCAGTCTTTGGAGACTGATCCTTACTTAACACAAAGTGACATGCTAGAGGAATGTTAGCAGATTTGGCATCAATCATTGAATAGATTTGCAGAATCTTTTCATTGTATCAAGATTAATGCAAATAGATGACATAATTATTTCTATCCCTATCAATATTGATTCATGTTGGGGACAAAAATGATATTTCTTAATTTAATTAAGTATAATTGATTTTATATTTTATTTATTTAATACTAATTACCCAATAACTATTGATAACAAAACCGGCCTAAAGTAGTCCGGGTTTGGCCCAAGCAGTCTTTTTATCCCAAGTGGGCTGGCCCATAGGCTAAATTCTCCTACACGACCCACGGGGCCCATGTCACAGGTATAAAAAGGTCCCTCCTATTATCTGTAAGTGATTAACTCATAATTAATTCTCCTACGCATTCAGTATTCGTTTACTGTCTTAATTTCTCTTTCACCATGCTGACTTGAGTGTTAGAGGAGCCTCCTTGAGATAATCCGCCAGGGCCCACTAATGTTTGCGCGTGTGTGCAGATAGGTTTCCAATTGAATGAGATAGCAGTTCAAGGAGCAGAAGACGAGAAGATTTCCCTATCGGGAAGAGAACAAGCTTGAAAACTTCCCTCTGGGGAAAAGTAATTTGGTCAACTTAGTTGACTTGGGTGATCTGCTCGAAAAAGCAACATCAATTCCTAAGATTTTCTTTGCATCGCCTAAGAATTTCATGTCAAAATTTGTACTTAAGCAATTTCTAACATAGTCAACAGACTTACTACATGGACCAGTCAACAACATATCATCAACATAAATCAATAGGAACATAGGAGATTTGATATCAAGTCTAAAATAAAGGCAATTATCAAACTGACTTCTACAGGATTTTAAATCAAGCATGCACTGATTAGTTTTTTGTTCCACTGTCTTGGTGACTATTTTAAACCACACAAACACTTTTTCAACAAATATATTTGAGCTTGAATTTATCTTCAAAGCCCTCAGGTTGCTTCATAATGATTTTTTTCATCCAAGTCCACTAGTGAAAAATCAGTTTTAACATCTAATTGCTTCAATTCCCAGTTAAACTGAGCAACTAAAGCAATCTTGATTCTCGGAGTAATAGGAGCAAATATTTTTGTGTAGTCTATTACCTCCTTCTGAGTAAAAGCTTTGGCTACTAACCTAACCTTATACTTAAAACCTTCAGATTCTTGTTTAACCTTAAATAATAATTTACTATCCACTACAGAACAGTGTGTAGGCTTAGGTACAAGAATCCAAGTGTTATTAACATGCAAAGAAGTCATTTCATCTTACATATATAGCATTCAACCATTTCATAAAGTTAGCAGAACTAATAGCTTCAACAAAAGTTTTAGACTCAGATTTTCAATGGACTCAAACACAGAAAACACATATGAAGTCATGTGAAAATCAGCAAGCTTGTTTGGATTCTAACATTTCTTCTAGTCCTATCTCTAGTCAACACATAATCATTGAAATCATTCTCATGCACATGTTCAGTGTCAACAAGAGGAAATTCCATCATGCACATTAGTATGTAGATCATCATTCACATTCTCAATATCATTATGCAAAGTATCAACATTCATATTATCATGCTCAGTAGTAGTTATACCAGAAACATCATTAATAGCACTACAAGGTAAGTTAGAAAGCTCTACCTTATTAGGAGAAATGAGGTTTTTAAGTTCGGAATCAGTTTTAGAAACTTCAAGGCAAGAAAATTCATTTTCATTAAAGACCACATCCCTGCTCGCAATCACTTTGAAACCATTTTTACTTTTAGACCACAAATTGTACCCTTTAACCCCATGAGGGTATCCTAAAAAATATATTTTATGGAACTTAGATCAAGCTTATCAAGTTTTTGATGCACAAAAGCAGAACAACCAAAAAGTTTCAAATTTGAAAAATCCACAGATTTTCCAGTTTTGAAGTTTCTCAAAAACATCAGACTTATTTTTCATAAGAAATGTAAACAGTTTTCTTGAGAAATCATCATTCACAGATAGAAAATACTTGTTCCCACCATGAGTGGGAACACTAGATGGACCCCAGACATCAGCATGAATATATTAAAGAATATTAGTACAAAAAGATTGTTTGGGGTAGGAGAAGGTGGGAAAACTAACTATTTGTTGTTTGCCATAAACACATGAGTCACAAAAAGGCACATAAGTCAAATTATCATTGCCAAAATAGCCATCTTTTTACAAAATCTTAAGACCCTTAGAACTTATGTGACTTAGTCTTTTATGCCAGAGTTCAGTCTTAACATCCTTCACAGAATTCACATAGTTCACATTGTTCACAGAGTTTGCATAGTAGAAACAGACTAAGCACAACAAACATACAAATATCTTCCTTTTTCAGCTTTAGCATTAACAAGAGAACCCTTCATAATTTTCATAAGACCCTTGCCCCACCTACCTTCTAAACCATCAGAATCTAACATAGCACATGAAATCAAGTTACTGGATAGATCAGGAGCTTGTCTAACATCATTTAGAGTCAACACATAACCAAAACAAAGTTTTAAACAAATATTACCAACACCAAGTACTTGACACTTTTTATCATTTTGCTTTATTGTAATTATAGATCAATATGAATTGTTAAATAATTATTTTAAAATTAGTATAACAATAAAATAAGTTCTATATTAGCTTACGATCACATTCATCAATCTTTTATTTCACTTTGATGCATAAGAAACCTTTTTTCTTAATTGATTTTTAAATTCTTTTAGCATTAACCATTAGATGCATTTTATATAATATTAAACAAGTAATTTAGCTTATAATACATTCATCTGGAATTCCTATCCACAAATTAAAGGTGAATTGATAATATATTTTTGAATTTAAAAAATTACAAATTTAAAAGATAATGACAACTTTAAGAGATAAGAAGTAATCTAAATATCAAGGATTTATCTACATTATCATTTAAAAATATTTCTTTCAAAAATATATTTGGTTTATCTTTTAATTACCGATTTATGCTAACTCCAACATATATTTCAAATTACTCTTATTAAATCCAGTTTTGACCCACTAACTAATTATATTCATAATTAAAAAAATAATTCAAACCAAATTATAATAAAATTAAATAAGCTCATCATAGATATAAATGAGCCTATCGCAACAATTAAAGTTAAAATAAAATAATATATTCAATTATAGACCCGAGGCCGTATAGTAATTATACTACATGATCCTATCAAATAACCACTATATATGTTTCTCAACAAATTCGAGAAATACATCAAAGAATCTAACAACCAACAGAAATTGGGGTTTGACATACATTTATAAATATTATCTTTCAAAAATATGTTTGGTTCATACGCATCTTTTAGTTTCTGATTTTTTGCTACTACATGATTCAAATCTACCCTATATACTAAAAGAAAAAATAAGTTAACACGTGTCATCACCTCATTAATCTTAGACATTTGTCATCTTCTCATCCTACCAATTTCACATGGGAGCTTTACATTTATCTATGTAGTAATTTTATGTAGAAAATTAAAATATAACAAATTGAAAAGATAACAAATTTAATCAAAATTATGAAAGATAAAATATAATCCAAAAAATAAAGAATTTTTCACAATTAATTTGGAAAAAATCGAATCCATCCGAAGATTTTTTTTGAGAAATATTATATTACTTCAGAATATATATTTTTGAATTTAAAAAATAACAAATTTAAGAGATAAAAAATAATCTAAAAAGCAAGATTCTATCTAAACTATCTTTTAAATTTGTGAATTATTTTTGGACAAATTCCATGTAAAACACGGGTGTTATTCTAGTGTGTGTGTATATATACATATATATATATATATATACATATATATATATATTACACATGTAAAGATAAACAAAAAGAAAAATGTCAAAGAACTAATTAAAAAAATAAACTAAATTAGTAAATTATAATACCGAATATATATGTAAATTGGATATACGGAGAAGTTATAAGAAAATTTACTAAACATATTTTATTAATTTGTAATAAAGAACAAAGAAATTTATTTACTAAACAAATATAAAAATGAAAAAGAAAAAAATTAAATTGAGTTAATAGGGTCACTGGTTTTTGGATTTTTTCCCAGGTTTGATCAGGTGGCAATTATTTTTAGCCACCCAATTTTAATTTACAATCGGACCGAGAATGGGACCGATTTCCGGTTAAATCGGTCGAATCAATCAGTCAGGTCCCATTTTCACAGCATTGCTCCAAAAGTAAACTTTACATGACCAAGCCACGTGCCTATCCAAGAAAGTGCCACGTCACACATTCATACAACGAAAAAGAACCCCCAGTCCAGTGGCGCGCACCCATAGAGCCCGAAACCAAAACAACCCGATTGTCAGGGTCCGTGGCATTTCCGTAATTAAATCGTTTCTTCAGGGTAACTCGGTAGTTTTAAATGAGCAGAACATTCAGTTCATAACAGACATCACTGTTGAGGAAACAAGAGTTAATAAAAACTCTTCGGACCGAAAAACCTCAACCAACACGAAACTCTCAAATTTATTTAAGGAATCTGGCAGAAATGGACGCCCAAGAGGTAAACTCCGGCCGAACATAGCCGTCTCCCCGGCGGCGCAGCCACTTTTGATTTTTCGACAGCCCACACCAACTACCTAATCGATTCCCTTTAACCGTTTCTTTGCCCTTCTTTTTTTTTTTATTTTCTTTTGTTGCTGCATTTGTTTGTTTATTACTTTGGACTTCGATCCTCTTCTTTTCTTGTTTGTTTTTATCCTTTTGTCTCGATTCTTGGTGTTTCCCGGACTGTTTTTGTTTCTTTTTCAAGAATTTTATCTTGTTTTTAGTATTCAAGAAATGATGGTCTGTTTTGATTTCTTCTTAATTTTTTCTTTCATGATTTGAACTAGTTCTTCGTTTTTCTCGGCTAATTTTTTTTTTTCAAGTTTAACAACTCTAATCTAAAGTTTTGAAATGGGGATAAATGTTTTGATTTTTTTTTTTTACTGGTATCTTGAAATCTGTAGCATTGATTATCTGCCGTTTCTTGTCTTTTTAAAATGTGTATGTCAAAATGATAATTTCCTTTTGGATTAATTCCTTTATTTGTTGTGTTCTTTGAGTTCAGAAGTTGACAGCGTTGAAGAAGGCGTACGCTGATATAATATTGAACATATCTAAGGAGGCGGCAGCAAGGGTTATGTCGTCAGAGAGAAGGGCGGCACGGTGTCAGCACGAGCTGAAAGTAGGGAAAGAGGAGGCGCTTCGGATACTGATGCGCCTCAAGCAAATGATGGATTCTAAGGTGGATCATGGAATTTGAAGTTTGAATTTTTAGTATGTGTATATTTTTTTCTTGATAGGTTTCTTGGAATAAGTACATAAGTACAGAAATGGGGTATGTTTCATTTAGAGTTTGAACTTCTCTTCAAAATGAGTTTGCTGATTGAATATGTTGATGATTCACGTGTTAAGGTGTTTTTCGTGGTATCTTTTGTGCAATTGATTTGTAACAATGGCTTTCATATTTACCTAAGTTAGGTTTTGCGCGTCATGGTTCTTTGGTAAGTATGTAGATGATTATTGCATGATGGATTCACTGGCGTGGATTGATTTTGATTCTGTATGACATTAGACAAGATTATTGATGCTCTTTGTTTGTTAGATTGGGCATTATTTTCCGTATTTGTATTGATCGAAATAGTACTCTTCCTTTTTGGATCAGTATGTGCCTTTGTTCTTTTGCTCCATAGGTTAATGGATTCTCTTAGTGTAATCTGGACATGATCATATTGTCCAAAATATATTTATTCTCTTTGTCGTTCTGACCGTTATCTGTTTATTGATGGCCATACTAAACTGATCCATTTTGGCATCTATAGCTTCGATACGACAAAATCTTTAAAATGGCGTTATTCTCTAAAATTGGCAGGTGTTATATCTATTTTACATTGGCGGCCACGAAAATATCAACATGTTTTTCTCACGAAATTGTCTTGATTCACGTGTGGCTATTGACATACTAGCATATGCGTCTCTCCTGAATGTGTCACATGAAACATATATTTCTGTTAGTCTGTTTTGGTATTATCAAACTATTGCATCCACGTTTTGATTTTCTTACACCAAATTAGTGACAAGTGATTTTCTGTTCTTTTAGTTTTCAGAATTTATCAATCTTTTTATGTCTACAGATGACCGAAACTCTCTTCTCCACAAACACACTCACACATGCAAACAAGAGATGTGCAACCACACTATTTCATTGATACAACTGATATATTTGTCCAACTTTACAGATTAGTCAAGCAAAAGTCGCGTCATTGAATCAGCAGAACAAGATCGAAGAACTTGAAGCTCAACTCCAGGAAGCTGAAGATATTGTAAAAGATCTCAGAGAAGAGTTAGGAGAAGCACATGATGAACTAGAACGGCTAAAGAAAGAACATTTGCAGCATTTAAATGAACCCAACAATGCTTGTTCAAGAGAAATGGAGACTACAATTTACTCCCCAGATAAATTTGCTATAGCCTCTGATGTAACAGTGCCAAATCCTAGCCAGAGAAATAAATGTTGCAAGTGTATTAGTGAGTTAGTTTGCATGTGCAGTTCATATATTAGAAATCGAGATTTGCCGTCCATAATATTGAGAGGTAAAGAGCCTGACTTATATAGAAACGTTGCACACATAGAATTCGTGCATGTGAGAGGAATCTTTTGGACAAGGAATTGTGCATCTCAGGGGAAACTGATAAAACAAATGATGAGAATAATATCAGAGAGCAAGAAGAAAGTGAAGAAACCGACAAAGCACCAGCTTATGGGGCTAAAACTCTGACTGAACTTGAGAAAAAACTTAAACTTAGTAATTTCCAATCTTTTCCTCAGAAAAGGAAGAGAGCTACCAGAGTAAGAAAAACCTCAACACCAGTTAAAGCTGAAACATGGACTCATCTGGTTAGTGAAGAATCTTCAGGAAAAGAAACAAATCTTGCGGAAAATTCTGGGGGAAGGATAATGCAAAAAGATGCAGGATTGAAGGAAATAATGGTGCCATCTGGGGATGAAACTGGATTTGCGGAGAGTTTAAGGTCTCCTGATTGTAAAGTTGATGTTGAAAAGGTTGATGCGCCGTCAAACATGTTAGACTCAAATTCATCTCATACAACAAAGGGGCTTCATGCCCAATCCGTAAGGGAAAGAGTCTTCAAATACACATTTCAAAGGAAGCGTAAGAGAGAAGCTTTGAATGGATCTAAAGTGAATGCTACACTTGAGACAGAAAAGAAAACGGGAGATAAGCAAAATGGTGATCAAAACCTCCAGCAATCCAAGAGTAGCTTGGTAATGGAGTCATCACGGGACAGTAGGCGATTGGCACAAGTTGCTCGTCAGGTTGGTGAATGAGAAACCTGTAACTTCTTTTGATCCTTGCGTGTTTTCGTTTTGTTCATCCGTTTGCATGTGCATGTATGACATCAATATTAGTTCAGGCAAATCATGTGGATCTTTATGTGCATCAATGCATTCGATAGTTTTTTTGGTTCTCTTGCTTAATATTCTGCCAGCGTTAGATAGTCTATCCATGCTGAATGCTTTCTTGTTGCACTTCGCAAATTTATGGCTGAGCGTGCAATTACAAGATCTTGAAATATTTATTTGTGAGTAATGCTACTTCATATACTAAGGAAATGTGTGAAAAAATTTCCACTCTGATGACATGGCATTTTATAGTTCATTGTTATCATTGCTGCATTGGTATTGCCAAAATTTTCTTTTATAATTAATATAGAGTAGCATTTTCCTTTTCATTTTTTTTAACATGGTATGATCGATAGTGGTTTTCTGCATTCAATATTGTTGTTAGCTGACACTCAGAAAACCTGAATCATAATGTTTTCATTAGTCCAAATTTTGATTTATTTCTTAATGCTAATTTACTTGAAAGTCCCAAGTATTATTTTGCAGTAGTTTGCAATCAATTCTCTCTTGGTTTCAACACCACCCAGGGGGTGCAATGACCATTATAGTCGTGGGGTTAAAGGACATCACCGGATTGAGAAAAGGTCCCATATATATCATATATGCTATTTGTCTAAGACTCTAAGTTGTGTTTCTTAAGAGAGATAAAAAAGTGGTAATTGTACAAATTAGCCATTTAGAAAATGTAAAGATTAAGTTCAAAATAATTAGTCAACTTACGAAACAAGGGTCATTCCTTTAAAACGATAAATGAAGTGAAGGCTGAAATCTTAATCATTTGGTATACATAACACTACATAGTATGAAGAATTTATTTGTAGATGGGTTTTTCTTTTGTTTTACTTTTCCATTTTCCTTTTCAGACTGGATCATTTTATTCCTGGGATGAATATCTATGTCTTGAGAGTGTCCAAATTTTTGCATGAGAGTTTGTTGATGACTATGTAGTGTTCCATCTTAGCTGCGACCTATGTTACCTTCTGATCGTTGTATATTTTGCTTCAGAAATTAAATTCTACTAATAGCTTGATTATTGATCAACAAATCCTTTACTTGTTCACTCTAATGTCATACTTCAATATGTTTTCTAGAATGGAGTTTACTATTGCACTATGCAGTCCTACGAGGCTCAGTGCTTGTTCATTTGTGAATGTCTGGGTTCTGACTCAAAGCTATTTACTGGTCACTTCATGGCTATCAAGTTTTGAAGTCATCAGCGGTTCATCATAAATTTGTGGGGATAATTACAGAAAGGAGGTTTGGGCCAATTACAAAAAAATCCAGAGATGTTTTAAAATTACAAAAATACACCTCAGGTTTGATTGTCTTAAAATTAAGGGGATAATTGTAATATTGTAATCCAGGGTCGACTTCGGATTTTCAGTGTTACTTTAGGATGACATCAAAGTTTTCCGTGAGGGAATCTATAATGAAGACATCATTGGTACTTTTGTTATGCGAGTATAATATACAAACAATAGGCTGTTTTGGTAATTACGCAAAACCTTAGGGGTCAATGCTTGTTTGTGTATATCTTTAAAAAGCATTCACTAAGAGCAAGGGTAGCTCGACTCGACTGCTCAAACACCGTACATCTTCTCCATACACACTCTGCTGTACTTTATTATGCAGTGCCCTCTTTTTTAATTTTTATTTTGGGAAATCAATTTCATAATTTTCATTGCTTTCGTGTTGCTTGTTTTGTATTTGGCAGCTTATATCTTTGTCTGAGAAGAAGTGGTGGCACTGAAGGTGGCTTTTCATATGAATGCTAAGAAAGAATTCTGAGCTACACAGAAAATGTGTATTCTTCAACTGTTCGATTAGAGAAAGTGTCACTTGGGAAAAAAATTACCGGAGAAGAGATGCTGTCAGTTATATCGTTGTTTGAGAAGTAGCAGAGGCATTTGAAGGTGGTTTTTCATAAATACTAAGAAAGTATGCTGAAATATAGGGAAATGCAATTTCTTCAAACGAGAAGGTGTCGTTTAGGAGAAAAGACTGGAGAAGAGATGCTGGCAATCACTGGTAATCTCTTTAGAGTTATATATCTATATATATAGATGTAGATATTTTTAACATATTGGATTTAGTTATTATGGACACCATGTCCAGAAAACGGTAATTGAATCAACTCTTTATCTTATAGCTAACTTGATTTATGCGGGAATATTTTCAAAGTTTTATTCTGGTGTTGTATTTTTCATTTCGCAATCATCTGAGTTCAAAGTCTGTCGACTTCTTGTTTGTGGACGGTGAATTTTCCGTTCCTTGGTTTCTTGGGTATTTTGTTTCTTGCATTAGATTTCATGCTAAAAGCTGAGCATAATGACATAAATGCAGAGAATGGGATACAACAAGAGGCGTCGGCTTTAGTTCTTTCCCTTTCCAAAAGGTCTGTTAAGCTTCTTGGATAGTCCATGTTGCACTGGTTTTTGAGCCTGCTTAATTTTATCTAGCCCTTGAATAAGATAAGTTTTTTAACATGATCATTCACTTTAAGGACATAAATCTTGTTCCTGGAAACTGATTAGATTAGATGATAATAACATTTGTGTTGATGAATCACAAAAACCTAATAGCAGGCATAGCACAAAACAGCTACTCCTGGCAATCTAAGCAGAAGTGTTTGAACTATTTCACCAAGTATTGGAGGCTTGAGATATTTGGACAATGATGAAGGAAAAAATATAGATAGAATTCGAGAATTGTGTTGTGGTCACCAGTTTTTATAAAATTCGGAATAAGAATAACTAGCGCTATCAAATGGGCCAGGCCGGTGTTGGCTCTCCAGGCAAGGGGAAAGGTCGGGCAGGTCAGACTAGCTAGAATGTCCTTCGAGCTGCTTGTTTTGGAGCCTACCCTCAGCTCATTCTTTAAAAATACAAACAAAATATATCGGCCCCAATGGGCCGATCAGTATGGCCAAATTTTTCGGGTCAAATAGGGCCGGCCAAATAGATCCGGCTCCTTTTAGGGATGAAAAATTGTAGCCCAACCCGTTCCCATTATCGGCCGGACTAGGTTTGATACATCTAAGAATAATCATGTATTTACTCGATAATGTTGAAACAAAAATTAGAAAAATTGCAAAACGTAGGCTTAAAAGGAAGCAAAAAGGAAGAAAAAGTTTTCGAATTTGTGTTATGGTCTGGATTGTAAACGTTGGACCAATTTGTTTAAGTTCAAATTAACCTAGTTCGTTTTTGAGCTATTTCATCAAACAATGGAGGCTTAAGATTTTTGGACAAGGGGAAAAAAAAAGGAAGACATAATTATGGAATTATTGTTGTGGTCTAAATTGTGCAAATCGGACAAGTTTTTGTAATCTAAAATTAACACTGTATTTACCCGTTAATATTAGGAAAAATTGGAAAAATTTGCCAAAACGTAGAACTAACTATGTGGCCAATTTCAAATTTGGTTTAATGTGGTGGCGGCAATCTAGCGTGCTTGCTCGAGTCCAATGGTCTAAAGTGCTAATTGAGCCATGGTATGGTTTGTCACCTTGCGGTACGCCATATAGAAACTTTATACCACACAATCTTATACTTTGCAAAGAGGTGAACTATATATATAAATATTATAATAAGCCCCATGAGCCACGTGAGGTGGACTTAAATATTCACAAGATTGGCTCATGAGACACATGAGGTGGACTTTAGCAGTAGAATATTCATAAAAGTATAAAAGGAGATCACATGTGTAATGGAATGATTTGTGTATAAATAAATGGAAATAAAATGAAATGAAATACAAGACTTTCATTTGCAAAAACACAATTATCTTGCTTTCTTTATTTTGCGCAATATCATATCATTATATATATAAGTTTATGTATTACAAAATATTAGATATAAAATATATATCATTTACAACACATTATCAGCACGAGTTATTGCTCGAGAAAAGGTTTGTGTATTTCAAGTTTGAATTTCTATGTACTAATTTATTGTATTTCTTTTGTAGAAAAATGGTTGGTATCGAAAAACAAAAATTCCAGATCCTTGATACCACTGGTGATAACTATTTATCATGGTGTCTGGATGTTAAATTGCATCTCCAGGGTTTAGATCTGGCTGAAACATTGAAGTCTATACAAATCGAAGAGGCCGTTGTAAAAAGTGAGGCGAACGCAATGATATTTATTTGCCATCATCTATCTGATGATTTAAAAAATGAATATATACAAATTGAAAGACCTTCTCCGAAACTCACGCAAAAGATCAAAGAAAGATTTGATCACACGGAATCGTGATACTCCCATAAGCACAATATGACCGCAACAATTGAGATTGCGGGACTTCAAGTCCGTTCCGACTATAATTCGGCATTATTCAAAATTGAGTCCCGACTGGCTCTTTGCGGGACAAAATTATCTGATTATGATAAATTGGAGAAAACATTCTCCACTATGCATAAATCGAATATTGTGTTCCAACAACAATATTGACAACGACAGTTTAAAATATATTCTGAATTAATCTCGGTTTTTCTCACGGCGAAAAACCAATGAATTGTTGTTGAGAAATCACAATTTGCGACCTTAAGGTCTAATGCGGTGCACAAGCACATGCTAACTCCTAGAGGAGGGGGCCGATTTAGAGGCCGTGAGTATAAACCCGGGTGTGGTGGCCGCAAGGGTCGTGGTCGTGGTGGTCCACATCAAAATACTCACAGATATGACCGTGGTGGTCGTAATTACTATAATTGGGATAATTATTATTATTCCCGCCAAAATGGTTATACGGTCAAACACGGGCATCCAAACCAATCAAATCGTGATAAGGGAAAAATGCCAATGGAACGAACTGGTGGTGATCTTTGCAACAGATGTGGGATGACAGAACATTGGGCCAAAACATGTCGAACTGCCCAGCACCTGGTAAATCTATACCAGGAATCAAAGAAAAATAAAGGCAAAAGTGTTCAAACACATGCCACTGAGGCATTAGAACCACCTACTACTAGTGAGGCCTACACATCTGAAATTATACGCGATCAAAATCCTGTCCAGGACTGGAAACCACTCGATATATCTGATTTTCTTAAAAATCATGAGGCACAAGGTGCCGACTGGATAGATTATAAATAGACTCAATGTTTGTATGTTATTTCTCTCGGATGATATATTCCCGAGATTAAGTTTTTTTGTACTATATTTGTACTTGTCCCGGATGATACATTTCAGTTTTAAGCTTTTAGTATGAAATAATAAATATGTTTGTGTTTAATGTTTCGATCATAAAATATCGGTAAATTTCTACCAAATCATTCACAAATTCTACATTCAATTTTTTCACATTAATTTCTCTCCTCCAATGTGTTAGATAAATGTTTTTATCAAGATTTTGATGATCATGTTTAAATGAGTTTTTATACCAAAACATGTTTATGTATGTTGTCCAAAATAATCTTAAATGATTTAAAATGTTTTTACTAATTTTTGGAGTATTTCTTAGAGTTTATTATTCGATAAAAAAATTGGACAACATATTTAATGTTTTTATGTTAATTGGGTTTTACACCAAAACAATGTTTATAAATGTTGTCCAAATACTCCCAAGTGATTTAAAATGTTTTTACTAATTTTTTGGAGTATTTCTTGAAGTTTATTTTTGATAAAAATCGGACACCATATTAAGATTGGAGGTCGACCGGTCGCCCAAGACGTCGACCTGTACCTGAAGAAAGAAAACTTAAAACAGAACGTACTGAAGTCAAAAAAATGAAGAGGAGGACCGGTCGCACCCACCCATCGACCGACGGCCCCCTTCCCGACACATGCACTGGATCACACTATTTTTTTTTTCAAACTTTGAAATCTTAAACAGGCAACCGGTCGCCTATGTTATTTTTTGTGACAAAATCATCATTTGTTTGAAATCCTTATCGGAAGATTTACTTTTGATTTTTGTAAAATATTTCTACATCTTGTGATCCTCTTTTGTAGACAAAAGTGAAGAAGGAGGAGCCTATGTTGGAGATCCAATCTTGAAAACTCTCCTATAAATAGTGGATGAATTGAAGACACAAAAACACAACACCTACAAGCAAAATACACAACAAGAAATCTGCAAATTCTCAAGCTTTCATTTTTATACTCTTGTTGTAATATCCTAGTTCTTGCACTTGCACTATCTTGAGGTCTAGGCTTTTCCTTCTTGATTACACTTGCACTCAAAGTTTGTATACTTCATTTACTGAGTTGTAATCTTGAATTTTTCTATCATCCAAAACAAGATATCCTTGTTAGTGTTCTTGTGATAAGAACACAGTTGGGTGATCTTAGGTGTTGAAGAGTGTGGTACTCTTCATAAGTATTGAAGGAAGATTGTGGTAATCTCCTTGAAGGTGTTGTAAGAAGATTGTGGTAATTTTCATAGGTGGTGTTGTATTAATTGTGGTAATTAATAAAACCTTTTTTTCTTTTTGAAATCCACTTCGGATATACCGGGGTGGTAGTAGATTAGGCCCTAGGTGGGTTGAACTACTATAAATCATCGCGTGTTGTTTAATTTTCGCATTTACATTCTTGTCAAATACGTGTTCATTCGAAAAAGAGGGTGATTTGCGAAAAATCGGCATAATCTATTCACCCCCCTCTAGATTATCGTAGCCACTTGGACTAACAAGTGGTATCAGAACTAAACTCTTTGGCTAGCTCGTTCCGAGTAAAGATCTTTATGGCTACGAATGAAAGCTACCTCACCACCGGCGCCTCCACCAACAAGCCACCACTATTCGACGCCAACAACTACGCATTTTGGAAAGACCGTATGGAGTGCTTTCTACAAGGGTGCGGATTTGATATTTGAAATGTGGTCATTGAAGGAGTTGTTCAACCAACAAAAAAATTGGAGGATGGCACCACGACTCCCAAACCGTTCAAGGAGTTCGATGAAAATGACAAGAAGGTCTTCTCTCTAAACGGTAAGGCTTTAAATATTTTGCATTGCTCTCTGAAGTTTGGAAAAAATTAGAAACCATATATGAGGGCACAAAGAAAGTGAAGCAAACAAGAAAAACAATGCTTGTGAAAGACTTTGAAAACTTCAATATGCATGATGGTGAAAGCATATCAAAAATGGTGGAAAGGCTTGACAATATTGTCAATCCTCTTGTGGCTCTTGGAAAGGTCATCTCCGAAGAAGACAAGGTGACCAAGGTATTGAACGCCCTTCCCGGCTCATGGTCCAAAAAGGTGACGGCAATCACGGAAGCTCAAAATCTTGAGACACTCAAGTTTGATGAGCTCATTGGGAACCTCCTCATTTATGAAGTATATCTCAAGGAGAGGAAAAATTCTCAATCATTCACCTCTAAACCGGGTATGCAAAATATTATTAAAGGCTTAGCATCTTCTTCTAATAATGTTTATTATGCTAGTGATGAGGATGATGAAGAAACGGCGGCTCTTATTAGAAAATTTGCAAAATTTGTAAACAAAAATAAAGCAAGAAAGCCTAGAGACAATTCTTGTTTCAAATGTGGAAAATCCGGGCACTACATAGCCGATTGCCCAAAATTAGCGGAAGAAGAACAAAAGAAGAAAAAGACTTTTCCGAAAAAGAAGGCGTTAAATGCGGATGTCAAAACTTGGGATGAATTACTTGAAACAACCGATGAGGAAGGAGAATCCGAACATGGTCTTATGGCCATAGACGATGAAAATACCGAGGTACGCTTTAATGCTTCATGTTCTTCCCTAGTTGATGAATTACAATGTGATTTTGATGAATTGCAAAATGAGTTTTAAAATTTGATTGTTAAATACAAGAATTTGAAAAAGAAGCATAAAGAGCTTAAACTAGAAAATGATAAATTATTTACTTCTTATGATTCTCTTGATAAGGCTCATGCTATTACTCTTACTATAGTCCGTACTCTTGAAACCGAAAAACAAACGCTCACAAATGATATTGAAAATTTGAAAAAGGATGTGCATCGATTCAATTTAAGTACGGATAAAGTCACAAAAATTTTAGATGCACAAAGAGGTGAGCATTCTAAATTAGGACTTAGTTACAAACCTTTTCAAAATGCTTTTAAGAAAAAAGACCAAGGTCCAACCTTTGTACGTGCTAATAGTCCTCGTATTATTACTTATTTTTATTGTGGTAAGAATGGACACTATGCTAGCAATTGTAAATTGAAGAATAATTTTAGCTATTATTGGAGATCCAAAGGTCTCAAGGCTAACCCCCATGGACCCCAAAATTATAGGGTACCTATGAAATAATTCATTTGTAGGTTATAGGGGCTATAACAACAATGGAAGATTCAAAATGGCTCGTGGACAGCGGATGTTCACGCCATATGACCGGAAAGAGAGAACTTTTTACCAACATCAAGCTCCAAGAAAAGGGTATGGTCATGTTCGGCAATGGCAAAGGAAAAATTCTTGGAAATGGAGAAATTGGTAACTCTTATTTCCTCTTAGTAATGTTCTTTTAGTAGAAGGGCTTAAGTTCAATTTGATAAGTGTTAGCCAACTTTGTGATTCAAATTATAATGTTGTTTTTAATAAAGAAAAATGCCTTATTTCCAAAAATGATAAAATTATTTGTGAAACAATTAGAAAAGACAATCTTTACAAAATTTGTACAAGTGATTTGGTTAGTCAAAATATTTCTTGTCTTGTCGCCAATAATGATTTAACTAGTTTATGTCATAGGCGACTTGGACACGTTGGATACAAAAATTTGCAAACTATTTACAAAAACCAACATGTAAAAGGACTACCCAAATTGAATTTTGAAATTCTTGGCTTATGTGACACTTGTCAAAAGAACAAATTAGTTAAGAATAGTTTTAAGCCCAAAAATGAAATTTCCACTACCAAACCCCTACAAATGCTTCATCTTGATTTGTATGGGGATATTGGTACGGCTAGTCTAAGTGGAAAACATTACACTTTTGTTATAGTTGATGATTTTTCTAGATATACTTGGGCTCTATTTCTTACAAATAAAAGCGATGCCGTTAATGAGTTTGTTAAGTTGTGTAGACTTATTGAGAATGAAAAGGAAGATACTATTAAATCTATTCGAAATGATCGAGGTGGAGAATTTGATGGAGAATTTAGAGTCTTTTGTGAAACCAAGGGATATAGTCATAATTTTTCGGCTCCAAGGACACCTCAACAAAATGGAGTAGCCAAAAGGAAGAATCGGACACTTCAAGAAATGAGTAGGTCCATGCTCAATGAATTTTCACTTCCAAAATATTTTTGGGCCGGCGTAAAATGTACCGCTTGCTATGTCATTAATCGAGTTTATATTCGTCCTAAAATGAATAAAACTCCATATGAGCTTTGGAAAGGAAGAACTCCAAATATTAGTTATTTCAAAATATTTAGATGTAAATGTTTTATTTTGAATACTAAGGATCAATTGGACAAACTTGATCCTAAGGCCGATGAAGGAATATTTATGGGGTATTCAACCAAGAGCAAAGCATATCGGGTTTACAATAAAACTAGTGGAGTTGTTGAAGAATCCATCCATGTCAAATTCAATGAATCTTGGTGTTGAAAGGATACCCAATGATGAAAGTGATGAAGAGGATATTGTTGAACCCATTGTTCAAAATGATACTCAAAATGATCAACCTTCAAGCTTAAATGTTCCTCGAAGATAAAGGTGATACTTTGGATCTTCCCCCGTAGCATTGAAATTTAAGGAGATCACCCAAAAGATCTTATTATTGGTGATCCCCTTGATAAAGTGATGACCCGAAGAAGATTTGCCGAGAAAGCTCTTATTTCTCAAAAAGAGCCTAAAAATGCTAAGGAAGCTATTGAAGATGAGGATTGGTTCTTAGAAATGCAAGAGGAGTTGAATCAATTTGAAAGGAATGATGTATGGGAATTAGTACCTTGTCCTCCATCTCAAACAATTATTGGCACAAAATGGGTATTCCGGAACAAGCTCGATGACCAAGGCAATATTGTTCGAAATAAAGCAAGGTTAGTAGCTCGAGGTTATTGTCGAAAGAAGGTATTGATTATGATGAAACATTTGCACCAGTAGACGTTTAGAAGCTATTCGTATTTTACTTGCCTATTCTTGCTTTAAAAATTTCAAGCTTTACCAAATGGATGTTAAATCCGCTTTTCTAAATGTTATTATTCAAGAAAAGTCTATGTAAAACAACCTCCGGGTTTGAAAATTTTTCTAGGCCTAATGATGTTTATAAACTTAAAAGGCCTTATATGGTTTAAAACAAGCACCCCGTGCATGGTATGATAGACTTAGCTCTTTTCTTTTGCAAAATGGTTTTACAAGAGGTAAAGTTGATACTACTCTCTTTGTTTTTGAAAAAGGGCAAGATTGCTTATTAGTGCAAATTTATGTTGATGATATTATTTTTGGTGCTACTAATTAATCCTTGTGCAAGAAATTTTCTAAGTTAATGCAAGGTGAATTTGAAATGAGCATGATGGAGGAGCTTAACTTCTTCATTGGACTTCAAATTAAACAATGCCAAGAATGAATATACATTTCACAATCCAAGTATACAAAAGAACTTTTAAAGAAGTTCGGAATTGAAGAAGGAAGAACCGTCTCTACCCCAATGGCAACAAACCTCAAGATTGACAAAGATGAAAAAGACAAGTCGGTTGATGAATCCAAATATCGAGGTATGATTGGTAGTTTACTTTATTTAACCGCAAGTAGACCGGATATTCTTCATGCCGTATGCCTATTTGCTCGTTTTCAAAGCAATCCTAAAGAATCTCATATGAGTACCGTTAAAAGAATTTTTAGATATTTGAAAGGCACTATTCAATATGGTTTATTCTATCCAAAGAATGAAAAATTTTCTCTTAAAGGTTATAGTGATTCGGATTATGCGGAAAATATTGATGATCGGAAAAGTACTTCCGGATCATGTCAATTTCTAGGTGATTGCCTAGTTTCTTGGCTTTCAAAGAAACAAAATTGTGTTTCACTTTCAACGCCCGAAGCCGAATATATTTCCGCGGCATTTTGTTGTACACAACTTCTTTGGATGAAACAAACCTTAGCGGATTACAAATGTTCTTTTGAAAGTGTTCCTATCTTTTGTGATAATATATCCGCTATAAATATTGCTCAAAACCCAGTTCATCATAACCGTACTAAACATATTGATATTCGACATCATTTTCTAAGGGATTGTGTTTCAAAACGAAAAATTGAGATATCTTTTGTTCCATCTCAAGATCAATTAGCGGACATTTTTACAAAACCGCTATCTTCCGAGACTTTTGCGTCAATACGAGCTCGGTTAGGCATAATGCATATTGAATGAGGTCTATGATTGCATTTTGCACGTTTTTAAAACTTAGGGGCGAAAAATTGGATTTTTGGTTCAAACCTCGGATTTTGGAAAACAGAATGAACAAATGGGCTGGCTGGGGCAAGGCCGACCGATCACCCATGACGTCGACCGGTCGCCCATGCCCCCAACCGGTCGACCAATGCTTAAACTTGCTTAAAATCGTTTCAGTTCTCGGCATTTGTCATTTTGGTCTTTTGTGTTCATTTTTCGTCCCCTTCGCCAATTACACACAAATTTCACTTCAAATTTGTTTTGTTGCATTTATTTTATATATTGGACTTCATGAAGCTCGGTTATCATCATCATTGCTCATCTTTACCGATTAAATGGTAAGAATTTCTCTTTTTAATCTCAATTGGGTTGAACCCTTGAGAATGTGCTTATATCTTGATATTTTGATGAAATTCTTGTATTAGTATGTTGTATATGGTGATTGTTGATGAATGAATATTGTTGTATTGCAATTGGTGATGAAATTTTTTGGCTTAAACGAATCACAAAGGCGTTATATTTCTCTTGTTTTACTCAACGCACGCCAAGTGTTCGACAAAATATTTCAATGAAAAATTCATCACCTACATGATTCTCTTGATTTGAAAAGTCTTATAAGTTTATAGAGATCATGTTTTATCAATCAAATGAGTTTTTACAAATCAAATGAGCAATTTTTTCCTTTTATTCGAATTTAAGCTTAAATGTTCAATATGCTTTCGATAAATTGATTAAATTGCGCACTTTGATATAATTATATGATGTTTTTATCGTGCTAACATTATTTTTTATGATTCCAAAGGGGGAGAAATAGGAAATAAGCTTATACGCTCAAAGAAGTGAAAATAAGCTCGTAAGAAAAGCTATAAGCTAGGGCTCTTAAAAGCCAAAAACTGTGAACAATATTTAGTCCATGTGATGTATTATGAACTTTTATGCTTGACTAATGATGTTTTATGACAGGGGGAGCTTATAAGCTCATGAAATTCAAGCTTAAATTGTAAAAGCTAAGCTTTTAGCTTTTAGTTGGTTGCTTTTATACTTGTTCTTGATATGCATATTGATAGGGGGAGCTTGTGCAAAAATGATTTTGAAAAATCTTTGCTCCTATCCTTGTGTGTTTGTACTTATGATGAATCTTGCTTATAATGGATTGATGTTTTAGACCGTAAAATTTGTTTTGTTTTAAAATCAACTTCCTAAAATTGTTTTGGTTTGTGATCATCAAAAAGTGGGAGTTTGTTAGATAAATGTTTTTATCAAGATTTTGATGATTATGTTTAAATGAGTTTTTATACCAAAACAATGTTTATGTATGTTGTCCAAAATACTCCTAAATGATTTAAAATGTTTTTACTAATTTTTGGAGTATTTCTTAGAGTTTATTATTCGATAAAAAATTGGACAACATATTTAATGTTTTTATGTTAATTGGGTTTTACACCAAAACAATATTTATAAATGTTGTTCAAATACTCCCAAGTAATTTAAAATGTTTTTACTAATTTTTTGGAGTATTTCTTGAAGTTTATTTTTGATAAAAATCGGACAATATTTCAAGATTGGAGGTCGACTGGTCGCCCAAGACGTCGACCAGTACCTGAAGAAAGAAAACTTGAAACAAAACGTACTGAAGTCAAAAAAATAAAGGGGGACGGTCCGGTCGAGGGGTCGACCTTGGTCCGCACTCTTAGAAGCGGCCGCATCGCCCTGACCCGTCGGCCAACCCCCCCCACTCGACCAGTATCTCAATCGCACTATTTTTTTTTCAAACGTTTGAAATCTTAAACAGGGCAACCATGCGCCTATGTTATTTTGTAATGAAAATCATCTTTGTTTTGAAATCCTTATCAGCAAGATTTACTTTTGATTTTTGTACAATATTTCTACATATTGTGATCCTCTTTTGTAGACAAAAGTGAAGAAGGATGAGCCTATGTTGGATATCCAATCTTGAAAACTCTCCTATAAATAGAGGATGAATTGAAGACACAAAAACACAACACATACAAGTAAAATACACAACAAGAAATCTGCAAATTCTCTAGCTTTCATTTTTATACTCTTGTTGTAATAGCCTAGTTCTTGCACTTGCACTATCTTGAGGTCTAGGCTTTTCCTTCTTGATTACACTTGCACTCAAAGTTTGTATACTTCATTTATTGAGTTGTAATATTGAATTTTTCTATCATCCAAAACAAGATATCCTTGTTAGTGTTCTTGTGGTAAGAACACACTTGGGTGATCTTAGGTGTTGAAGAGTGTGGTACTCTTCATAGGTGTTGAAGAAAGATTGTGGTAATCTCCTTGAAGGTATTGTACGAAGATTGTGGTAATCTTCATAGGTGGTGTTGTATTAATTGTGGTAATTAATAAAACCTTTTTTTCTTTTTAAAATCCACTTTGGATATACCGGGGTGGTAGTAGATTAGGCCCTAGGTGGGTTGAATTACTATAAATCATCGAGTGTTGTTTAATTTCCGCATTTACATTCTTGTCAAATACGTGTTCATTCGAAAAAGAGGGCGATTTGCAAAAAATCGGCATAATCTATTCACCACCCTCTAGATTATCGTAGCCACTTGGACTAACATAATGGCTATTTTAAACGACTATGAACAGTAACTTTTATCTATAAATATACCAGCATTTCATTCAATAAATTCACACATACTCTCTCATCTTTTTAAAAATTCTCATCTCTTTTTTTCCGAAAAGAAAAAAAAAAGAAGAAAAGAAAAAAAAAATGGTTAACTTAATCGTGGCATATCTCATCACTATAGTCTTCTTGTACACTATCCTACTTTTTGTTGGAGATCATCCTCCAGAGCATTTTTGGTTTTTGGTTAATTTTCTTGTCTTCATGATTTATCCCTTGTTAGCGTGGGCAATTATTTTTAACATGTAATAGTTGGAAGATTATGTACGCCTATGTTATCGAATAAAATCGTTTATGTTTAAACTTTTGTTGTACATAAATGTTGTTAATTAATTATTTTACATTTCAATAAAAAGAATTTTTTGATAATCATATAATATTAATTTAATAATAATTCAAATAGGTACATATGGGAAACAGAAATGAGACTATTGTCTACTTGATAGTGCAACAATGCACTCAATATTAACAAATAAAGTATATTTTTTGAGTGTGAAATTGTGCAAGGCACAAGCTACAACTATATATGGTCCCGTTGAGATTATTGATGGCTCGGGAATGCAATGTGATGATGTTGCCTAATGACATAATATTGAATATTGAAATGCATTGTTATCTAGTAGATCAAAAAGAAATCTCTACCGAGTTTTAAGGATGTGCGTGATAATGGCTATCACTTGGAGACACTAAATGAAAATAATAAAGAGTGTCATGTATCACATCCTACATAATGGGAAAAAGAATTGCTCATGAGAAATTTGAAGCAACAACTTATGGGTTGTATTGTGTCCCAATTAAAGCTTTTGAATCCTACGCCACCATGCCTTGGAAATTGGTGAATCCTGATATATTTGGGTTATAGCATGATCACCTAGGACACCCAGGAGCAACTATGATGCGTAGGATTGCTGAACACACTAATGGACACCCATTAAAAGGCACAAAGCTAATGTCCAAAGATTATTTATGTGAATCGTGTTCACAAGAAAAATTTATTACTAAACCTTCCATGGAAAAGGTTGGTTTTGAATCACCATCATTTTTATAACGTATTCATGGTGATATTTGTGGGCCAATACATCCCACAAGCGGACCATTTAGATATTTCATGGTCTTAGTAGATGCATCGTGTAGATGGTCACACGTATGTCTATTATCTACTAAAAATGTTGCATTTGCTCGATATTTAGCACAAATTATTACACTCAAGCATATTTCCCGATTATCCCATCAAAAATATAAGGATGGATAATACCGGAGAATTTACATCAAAAATTTTTGATGAATATTGCGCAACTCTGGGAATAATGTTGAACACCCAGTAGCACATGTTCATACTCAAAATGGATTGGCAGAATTCCTGATTAAACGAGTTCAAATAATTGCTCGTACATTATTAATGAGATCAAAGCTTACTAGTACAACATGGGGTCATGCAATATTGCATGCATCAATACTCATTAGATTACGCCCCACTGCTTATCATATGCACTCCTCAATGCAATTAACTCTTGGTTTTGAGCCAAATATTTCGCACCTACGTACTTTCAGGTGTGCTGTTCATGTGCCTATTCCACCTCCTCAAAGGACAAAAATGGGTCCACAACGGAGACTAAGTATATACGTTGGATTTGATTCTCCGTCAATTATTCGGTATTTAGAACCAATGACGGGAGATTTATTTGCCACTAGATTTACAGATAGTCACTTTGATGAGATAACATTTCCATTAATGGGAAGGGATAAAGATATTTTAGATAAACAAAAATCAGTTGAGAGTATCTCCTGGAATGAACAAAGTTTATCCCATTTAGATCCACGTACTACTGAATGTGAAAGTGATGTGAATAGAATCATTCATTTACAAAATATTTCTAATAGACTTCCTGATGCATTTAATGATGTTATTAAAGTTACGAAGTCTCATATTCCGTCTGCAAATGCTCCAATCAGGATTATTGTTCCAGACAAAAATAAGAAAATGAAAGATGATATCCCACGACAAAAACGTGGTAGACCTATTGGCTCAAAGGATATTGCTCCTCGAAAAAGAAAAGGAGAATTGATCTTAATGAGCATGCTCCAGGCATTTAATCAGAGAGCTAATATCTCGAGAAAATGTACAAACCAAAAATTATGATATCACCGAGAATCCCAAGAGTTATAGTAATGAAATATGGGATCGAAATGAAATAATTATTGATGATAATTTTGCATTCTCGGTTGCTCAAGAAATTTTAAATGATCATTATGATTATGAACCACGTTCTATAATGGAATGTCGTCAAAGGCCTGATTGGGCTATGTGGGAGGAAGCAATAAAATCTGAATTAGCTTCCCTAGAAAAACGGAATGTATTTGGACAAATTACTCGAACTCCAAACAATGTAAAACCCATTGGATACAAGTGGGTATTTTATTCGAAAGAGAAATGAGAAAAACGAAGTCGTGAGATATAAAGCCTGACTGGTGGCTCAAGGATTCTCCCAGAGACCTGGGATAGATTATGATTAAACATATTCACCTGTGATGGATACAATCACGTTTCATTTTCGTATCATTATGGTTGTCCACGAGAATCTAGACATACGTCTAATGGACGTAGTGACGGCATATCTATATGGTTCATTAGATTCTGATATTTATATGAAAATTCCAGATGGATATAAAATGTCAAAATCAGATACTCCCAGTGAATTATACTCGATCAAATTACAAAGATCGATGTATGGATTAAAGCAATCCGGTCGCATGTGGTATCATAGAATTAATGAATACCTTTGAAAGAAGGTTATAAAAATAATACCATTTGCCCATGTGTTTTTATCAAAAGATCGATATCGGTTTGCTATCATTGTTGTATATGTTGATGACATGAATTTGATTGGCACCCACGAAGAATTATCAATCTTCTTTGAATATCAAAAGAAAGAGTTTGAGGTGAAAGACCTGGAAAAACTAAACTTTGTCTTGGTCTTGAGTTGGACCATAAAGATAACGGGATACTTGTCCACCAATTTGCTTACACTAGACGGATACTCAAACGATTTAATATGGACAAGGCTCATCTCTTGAGTACCCCTATGGTTGTACGCGATTTAGATCCCGAGAAAGATCCATTCGACCAAAGGAATTTGATGAAGAGATTTTAGATCTGAAGTGACTTACCTTAATGCTATTAGAGCATTAATGTATCTAGATGTACTCGACACGATATTTCTTTTGCCCTAAATCTACTTGCACGATACATTTAAGCCAACTCGAAGACACCGGAATGGTATTAAACATATCTTTCGATATCTCGGTGGTACTATAGATTTGGGGTTATTCTACTCAAGGAATCCACTAACTCTGGGTTAGTGGGTTATGCTGATGCTGGATATAAATCTGATCCGCACAAAGCCCGATCACAATCAGGTTACTTATTTTGCTATAACGGTACAACTATTTCATGGAGATCTACCAAACAAAAATTAGTTGCTACTTCTTCCAATCACTCTGAGATCATTGCTCTTCATGAAGCTGGCAAAGAGTGCGTTTGGTTAAGATCAGTTATAGCCCATATACGAAATGCTTGTCAATTGAAACCAGTTACAGACACTCCTACTGTTATCTATGAGGATAATACAGCATGCATAGCACAAGTGATAGGTGGATACATAAAGGGTGATAGGACCAAGCATATTTCACCAAAGTTTTTCCACACACATGAACTTCAAAAAAATGGAGAGGTGGATATTCAACAGATTCGATCATGTCACAATCTTGCCGATTTGTTTACAAAATCCTTACCAACGTCTACATTTGAGAGCTTGGTTTACGACATCGGAATGAGAAGAGTCCATACGAAGCAAGATTGATGGATCAATTATGCAGCTAATATTCTTCATTTCAGGGGGAGCAAATATATTGTGCGTTGTACTCTTTTTCCCTTCTGTCTGGTTTTTATCCCATTGAGTTTTTCCAGCTTGAGGTTTTTAACGAGGCAGCTTATGCACAAGATCTGGATTTGAGAATGTACTCTTTTTCCCTTATGTCCGATTTTTCCCACAGGGTTTTGCGGCTGAGGTTTTTAACGAGGCATACTCATCCAACATACAACAATGCTACATCCAAGGGGGAGTATTATAATAAGCCCCATGAGCCACATGAGATGGACTTAAATATTCACAAGATTGGCTCATGAGTCACATGAGGTGGACTTTATCATTAGAATATTCATAAAAGTACAAAAGGAGATCACATGTGTAATAGTATGATTTGTGTATAAATATATGGAAATGAAATGAAATGAAATACAAGACTTTCATTTGCAAAAACATAATTATCTTGCTTTCTTTATTTTGCTCAATATCATATCATTATATATATAAGTTTACGTATTACAAAATATTAGATATAAAATATATATCATTTACAACAATACAGAAGTTGAACTTTTCCTAATAATTCAATGTCATTATACGAGACTAGACAAATATTTTTCCCCTCCATATATTTTCAGTTATTACTCTTGCGCTTTAATTTCTCACGGTATTCGAAAAATTGTTAAATTTGGGGGACTTGGTAAGGTCTACCCGTGAAACGCATTACTGATATGGGAGAGAGTCCAAACCCTACTAAGTGAGGTTTCATCCTAAAATCAATCGGTCATAGGAGGAATAACTCACTTGGCTTATAAACAAGGTTATCTTCCTCTATTTAATCAATGTGAGACAATTCACAAGTGACATATTTCAACAAACACTAAAAAGCATTAGGCGCTAGATAGGCTGAGGAGCGGGGTCTAGCGTCTTAGTGGGATTAGGCGGGGCACAGGCGGGGTTAGCGGGGATGGATCCGAGAAATTTTTGTGAAGGGGGACAAGATAAATTCGATAATAAACTACATCAAAAACAACTAATGGGTGTACATTTTGCTTTCTTTTAATCTAATTATATATAATTTTTAAATATAAATAATAAATAGTACCAAAAAATGAAAGAAGTTATTAGAAAAAAAAAAGGGAAAAAAAAATAAAAAATAAAAAAAAAACTATGGGGGCACGTGCTATGAGATGGGTGTGTGGATCCGTCATTGGGGGTTAGACGGGGCCTAATCGGAAGAAAATATAGGCGGATAAGGGGAATCTAGCACTTAGAGTTAGATGAGAACTTTTAGGACATTGATTTCTCATTCACATGAATATTACTAAATGAGACCCCCGTGCAACAGGTTGTATATCTATGATAACTCTGTTTTGTACTGTGACATTTACGTTTTCTTAATAATTTTACTAATTGTATCTCACTGCATTAGAATAATTTTAAAATACCATCAAACAATAGACGGAAAATACTTAATATTTTTAAGCACCATTATAAAATAAAATTTTGAATAAATATATTATTATTATTATTATTTTTATGTCTATTTTTTATTTTATATATGAAATATGAGTGTCAAAGTAAAGATTATAAAAAGACAATCAATTTGTTATATTATACGTCAAAAACATATCACAAATTAAAACATTAACAAATTTTAAAAAAGAAAAAGAAGAAGACAAATATAATAATTAATGCATCGCACCTTCATATTTGAAAAATTAATTTTTATATAATGTTCTATTATATATAGATTTTTCAGAATTAATTAACTAATTACCAAAATTGACATTATATGCTTCAATTATATTTTACTAGTTTTTGAGAGTGGTTTAGGCGGGAAAAAATTTAGACTACTATCTATAAGTGACTCTTGTATTATATATATATATATAGATAGATAGATAGATAGATAGATATTTGGGAAAATAAATATATGATTTTGAAGTAAAAATAACACAAATCGGCACTCCATTGAAGAAATAGTCATGCCCAAAAAATGATTAAATTTTCATACAAAATTTTAACGGCTACATATTTTCAGTTCTACTTTGTATTCCCTAATTCATTCATCCAAAAAATAAAGTTTAGAACTTGGAAGAAGAAATCGGATTTTTTAACTGATTATTATATGTGGGGGAAATTATTACACAAATATAGTGGATTTGGGGGGATTTAATATTTTAGAGATGGTCGTTGATAGCATCAACGACTAAAAACTTAAATTCTTTCTATTAACGACCAAACCAATATTTTTTTTAAAAAAAAAAGCCATCCCAGTCATTACTAGTAATAACGATTGGCGAATAATTTTTTCTTTAAAAACCCATCCCAGTCATTACTAGCAAAAACAACTAGGGAATAACAAAAAAATTTAAAAAAAAACATTCCAGCTGTTATTGCATTCAGATTTTAATAATGGTTGTGTTAATATTACAAGTAGATTTTTTATCCGCTAATATAACACATTGAAATCTAAATACCGATAAAATACACAATAATAGGATGATACAATATTTGTCTTTACACAATAAAAATCTTAATACCTATGTCCCCCACTACCACATCTAGGATGATATATCTGACGTGTACTTCTACGTCTAGTTGCATCTACATGCTCATTCGCTTGAATAGGCGTGTCATCATCATCATCATGTGATCTCGCACGCTAATCGAAAAATGCATAAGCGATGTATGAAATTCGGGCGCCTAAATCCAGATTGATCAAAATCGGAGAAATATTGGAGTGGCATGCCAATATCGGACTGTAGAAGTGATGTATATGATGTCCATGATGGTCCAGTAACTAGAGGCGTAAAAATATATGAGTCTGTCTGTGAATATTGGGGAATGTAATAATCTCCACCATACTCATGAGATGGACCAGCCATATCTGAAAATAAGATCAGAATATCATGACGCCTGAAACATATATCTATAAATGTATGTTAATTAGTATTACTATTCTTACCGGGATGCATCTGAGGTATGATCTAGAAGGACCAACCATGTGTATATCAGGTGGTGCAAATGTGGCAGGCATGTACTGAGTGGTCATCGTGGTATCTTCGGGAAGGGCCTCTGTCCCGATGGGTGATGCGGTGTTTTGAGACGAGCAAATATGTTTCTCCATTTCATCACTGATATCCATAACAACTCTCCGTAGATGTGGCCATGACTCTGGATCGTCATTTGTCGCATGTGCTGCACCAAACCTCAATCGTCTCATTCAGTTACTCTAAAAGTAAATATAGTTTTGTATAAGTAATTTTGAATGTCATAATTAGATGCAAACATTATATATATAAATAATCTTACAATGGCATCGTGGAAATTTGTAATATCGATTGATGTATCCGTCTCCATATCAATATGTGATGGAGTAATATGTAGTCATGTAATATGACGATACCACTCCATGTATCCATCCTCTATACTACTACCACCATTAATCGATAGCCTTAGATTCTTGAAGTAGCTGTTCGCGATAAATTACCCACCACCTAGGGGCACGATACTTGAAATGCGAAACCAATCCCAAATCTGCAGACAGCGTCATGGCTCCACCTATAGTGTGCTTCTCGTGCCTCAGGAAGCCTTTGCCAGCGACGATACAAAAAGATAACACAACACTAGCTCAATCGAACCTACTAGCCGTCCACATCCTTAAAGTGTTGCGGTATAGTAATGATACGTTATTACCACCGGTATCGGGTATCATCAAAGTACCTAACAAAATCAAGGCACACCTCGAATCTTTGCTCAATCTAAACCATAGGTGTGTCATTCCCAATGTGCATCCCCAAAGTGATTATGCGGTGTTGTAATTAAGATAGCCGACTTATTTCTAAAGTCATCTTCCAAATCGGTCTAAACCCTAAATATTGATGAACATAATCTTCCCACAAAATGCGACTTAGTCGCGAGATCATTAGATACCACCGCATCACCATCAATAGGCAATCCCCAAATAATGGCAACTTCATGTAACGTGAATGTAGCCTCACCATAGGAAAATAAAATGTATATGTCTCTGGTCTCCATCTCTCTACTAGTGATGTAATCAGATGACAATCGATAATTATTCGACCCACAACGAGCAACTCCGTAGAAACCCCATCGATATAATATGGCTAAAACACGAGGATGCAACACCAACCCCTGTATAGACATCCTTAGACCGATGCTTATGCTGAAGAGTCAAAATTGAGGTGTCGATAGGTCCGTATATTTTATCCATACTGCAATTATGAAATGACAATGGAATGAGATGCAGTTGAACTAATATAAAACATCAAAATAAAAATGGAATGACATAGAATGACACATAATTCCGTAAAAAACATCAAAGTACAACGAAATGTCATTAGATTGCTATGATACAACTAAACTAATACAAAGCATCAAATGACAATGAAATGTCATTAAACTACTACGATAGAACTAAACTAATACTCAAGTTGGACGTCCACGTGAAGATGATTCACCCCTCTTGATCTATTGTCTTGCCCGCATCTCTCGCCAATCCGTTTCATTATAAATCCTAGAAATCGTGTCTCGACCACAATGTCTCATTCTTCTAGTATGAGGATTATGACACAATTGGAAAGATGCCTCTTCCTATTCATCTTCATCTGGCAAAGGTTCAAAATGACCAAGAGTATGTCTTTGAGATATGCATTGTCTTGTACGCCCGCATGAAAAAATCTGTTGGATCTATCCCAAAGTGACGACATGTATGCATAGCATGAGAACATGGAATGTCATTACTTTTCCATTGACCGCATGAACACTCTTGAGTCTCCAATTTCACTTTGAAGGTTCGACTCGCGTCGCTCCTTCTACACATGTTATGATACTAGCAGACTGTTGTGCATAATCATATAATTGAACTCCATATTGTAGTGCAAGATGTTGTTTCATAAATTTTTCCTTGATTTCATCTGGTCACATCTGTTTTTTTGCATCGCTTAAATAACACATTCCAAGCGTTGAAGAAATACTTTGGCAGATCGAGCAAATGTGATGAGCACTATAGTAGTTATTGGAAGACGTCTTGCACACTTAAGAACATCGTTAATGCATTCAGACATATTTGTTGTCAACACTCCACACCATTTGCCTTCGTCGTGGCTGAGTGTCCACTGACTCTTATCTATCGCATCCAAATATGAATATGCATCTGGATTCAAAGTTTTAATTTGCTCCATAATCTTATTGAAAGTCCTAATTCTGAACTCAGATCCAGCCTGCCAACACAAATCCTTCAGCCTCACGCTCTTAAAATGGCTATTAAAGTTGGAGGTAACATGCCTCAGACAGAAACGATGAACTCCAACGGGTGGATGAAATTCACGAACTTATTGTACTTCACTAAGCGATCCGATGATGATCCGAAATAAGACAAATTCCTTCAATGCCCGAACAATATGTTTAGCAACCATGTGAAAAACCAATGCCAAGAGTTGAAAGTTTCCTCACAACAATTGCATACGCCGGAGGAGAACCCGTTGGTTTGCATCAAAAGTAACATCGATCAACATCTTGTGTTTGTACTTTGAGTCTGAGATGAGTCCCGTCCCACACCAATGACTTTGAGATAATACTTGAATCCCTCAATACACGGCCTGAATGCCCAAAAGACATAACCCAACATATGAATTCCTTGATGATCTGACTGTTTTACGAAACCACTCAACCACAGTCCCCGGATTGTACTTTTGTAATGCTTCAATATACTTAGGCAAAAATCGGACTGAACTTTCCCAAGTAACGTACACATTTTCACGACCACGTCGCAAACTATGCCACACCTTATGATATGAAATGTCGTAGGCATATTTATCCTTCACCGTCTGTTGGACGTATTTGATGTCATATGTTGGATCAGTCTCGACCATGCCCATTAGATCATCAATAATCCTATTTTTACACAAATTCCTATGATCCTTACGCACATAATTCATAAGACAATTGTGAGAAGGCCCCAACTTCGTGATTACCTATACAGACAATCTTTTAACAAAACTAGACCGCACCCACCAATTGCATTGTTCAGATGACAAACTTGCTGATGTAACTCCTCCCTGATTTTGTTTGCATACAACTTTCCACACAGTTGGAGTACTCTCAATAACTCGATACTCACGGTTTGCGTGGCGAATTAAAAAATCTTTAACAACAAATTGAACATATTTTTTGTCTTTGAAAACCATACCTCTTTTCAACAAGCTTTTATCTGCTTCATAGTACAATGCCGGATGAGGAACGTCAATTGAATCAATATTGAATTCCTCGAAAGATGAATTAAAAAAAGGTATGTCTCTATATGGTGCACAGACGGAATCCACGACATGTTATGATTTATTTCCACCTCCAATAGATTGTGAATTAGGTATAGAAGTATTACCATCTTCATCTTCATCATTCACTGTGTCATTTTCATTGTC
This sequence comes from Rehmannia glutinosa, assembly GCA_016081115.2. Taxonomy (NCBI): domain Eukaryota; kingdom Viridiplantae; phylum Streptophyta; class Magnoliopsida; order Lamiales; family Orobanchaceae; genus Rehmannia; species Rehmannia glutinosa. The sequence continues at coordinate 11,198 of JABTTQ020002555.1, read as the reverse complement.
TGTCACATCTTCCCTCGGTTCAGAATTTAAAATTTCATGAGCCCCGTGATCATCGAGGTTAGATTCATTTAATAATCTATCAACACTGGGCTGATTGGATTCAGAAGGTCATGTGTTCAAATCATTAACAACAACATTATTAGTTCTTTGCATCGTAACAGGAGTTTCAAGTTTGTTGTCCCCATAATATAAGATGTTTATTGATAATATTCATTTTCTAAAAGGATATCAGACACGACATTATGATGCACTTCTTCTGTCTCGACAAAAATACCTACAGTTTTATTTTCGGCGTCCGAATCAAAGAAAAACCACAAGTCGCGGTTGGTATTAATTGCAATGACTCGTGACATGTTGTTATCACAGTATTTACCGAATATGTTTAACAAATAACGATTTCTATCCAAAACCAAAATATCATGTAGTATAGATATCAAATTGTCCAAATTTATCGTTCGAGATATTCTAGTGGCTCAAATAGCAGGGCAACTATAACCGACTTGATAGATATTTTCAATCAATATTTGACCTCTGTAATAAATCACGCCAATGTAATTTGGATTTGACATATATTCAAAAAATACACATACAACCCTAAATTAGCAAAATAATACTAACTCACGTACAATATAACAAACATGTAAAATATAACAAAAATTACATATAAAATAGAAAAAAAGCCACATATAATAATTTCATGCAAAAATTCAAATTTTCATGTTATTAAGAAAAACACAAAATTAGCTTTAAAAAAAAATATTACATGAAAATATTTATCTATAAAAATGCCGCTGCCTACCGTCTCCGCCTTATTCCTGACTGCTGCCCGGACATCGGTGGCCACAAATTTTCGAATGTATGTGCTTGTGTGTGTGTGAGTTAGGGGAGAAAAAATGCAGAGAGAATGAGAAATTGATCTGGGCAAGAAGGGATGAGCAATATTGCTGAATATGGGCTAATTTTTTTTTCTTAAAAAAAAACTCATACAGTCGTGATTACCAGTCACGACTGGCAAAAAGCTACCGAGATTCTACCAGAGTCAGCGGGATTTGACAACCCGCGACCAGATTCCCTTTTTTTTTGAATTGCCCTTCGTTACTTCAAGTAAGGACTGGGCTACAATTTTTTTTTAAAAAAAATAAAAATTTCTCCTCGTCGTTACTTCAAGTAACGACTGGGTAACAAGTTGTTTTAAAAAAAATAAAAATTTCCAGTCGTTACTTGAAATAACGACTGGGTTACAATTTCTTTTTTAAAAAAAATAAAATTTAATTCAGTTGTTGATGCGAATTACGACTAAGCTTTAGTCGTTAATTCCATCAACGACCACCTCTATATTTTTAAATTCCCCAATTTCCACTATATTTGTGTAATAATTTCTCACTTATAATAAATTGTTAAAAAACCCAAGAAATCGGAGCTCCCATTTTTTCCCTCCAAAAGCTATTTCACACGCATAATTAAGCCACGTGTCTATCTGAAAATGCCACGTCACGCATAATAACACCGGCAGGGCCCAATCCAGTGGAGCGCGCCCATAGAGCCGAAAAACAAAAAACGACCCGATTATCAGTGTCTGTGGCATTTCCGTAATTAAGACCTTTCTTCAGGGTAACTCGGTAGTTTTAGTTGAGCAGAACATTCAGTTCATAACAGACAGTACTGCTGAGGAAACAAGAGTTAATAAAAACTCTTCGGACCCAAAAACCTCAACCAACACAAAAGTCTTCCAAAACTTGTTTCAGGAATCTGAGACAAATGGACGCCCAAGAGGTAAATTCCCGCCACCACGGCACCACCCACCGGCCGAACCCCGCCGTCTCCCGGGCGGCGCAGCCACTTTTGTTTTTTCGACAGCCACCTAATTGATTCCCTTTAACCGTTTCTTTACCCTTCTTTTTTTTTCCTTTTTCATTTGTTCCTGCATTTGTTTGTTTATTACTTTGGGCTTCGATCCTCTTCTTCGCTTGTTTATTTTCATCTTTTTGCTTAGATTCTTGGTGTTTTCAAGAAATGGTGGTCTGTTTTGATTTCGTTTTCGTTTGTTTCTGATGATTTGAACTGGTTCTTCGTTTTTCTCGACCAAAAAAGCTTTTTTTTCTTTCTTTCTTTTCAAGTTCAAAAACTGCAATCCAAATTTTTAAAATGGGGGTAATTTTTTTTTTACTGGTATCTTGGAATCTTTGACTAAGGTTATCTGAGGTTTATTGTCTCTTTAATGTATATGCAATAATGATCCTTAATTCTCCTTTTTTTTTTTGTTCTTTGAGTGCAGAAGTTGACAGCGTTGAAGAAGGCGTATGCTGATATAATATTGAACATATCTAAGGAGGCCGCAGCGAGGGTTATGTCGTCAGAGAGAAGGGCGGCACGGTATCAGCACGAGCTGAAGGTGGGCAAAGAGGAGGCGCTGCGAATGCTGATGCGCCTCAAGCAAATGATGGATTTTAAGGTGAATCATTGAATTTGAAGTTTAAATTTTCAGTACATTTTCTTTTTTGTTGATAGGTTTCTTGGAATAAGTACATGAGTAAAGAAATGGATTATGTTTCATTTAGAGTTTGAACTTCTCTTTGAAATGAGTTTGCTGATTGAATATGTTGATGATTCACATATTGGGTGTTTTTTTGTGATATCTTTTGTGGGTTTGATTTGAAACAATGGTTTTAATGTTTACATAAGATAGGTTTTGAGCCTCATGGTTCTTTGGTAGGTTGGTAGTTGATCATTGCATGATGCGTTTATTGGTAGGGATTGATTTTGATTTTGATTCTGTACGGCATTAGACATGATTTTTTCTGTTGTTTACTCGTATGGTTGTACTCAGTGAACATAGACTCGGAGTTTGACATGTTTTTTTCGGAGATTTTATCCGAAATGGGGGAATTGTTCCTGAAATGAGTGCCACAGTCTAAACATATTAATATTTCCTTGTTTGCATTGATCGAAATAGTACTCCTCCTTTTTGGAAATTGGGATGGGATCAGCATGCCTAGGTTAATGACTCTCTTAGTCTTATCTGGACATGATCATACTGTCCAAAATTTATTGATTCTCTTTGTCGCTCTGACTGTTATCTGTTTATTGCTTGCCGAACTAAACTGATCCATTTGGCATCTGTAGCTTTTCGATACGACAAAATCTTCGAAATGGTGTTATTCTCTAAAGTTATCAACATGCTTTTCTCATGAAATCGTCTTGATTCTTGTATAACACGTGCTACTCTTGTGAATCACGCCATTAAATGAAAATCGTTTGTCGTTTTGGTATTATTAATCTATTGCATCCCCTAGAGTGGGGGATATCCCAAACTCTATTCCCCACAAGCACACTCTCACTTATAAACAAGAAACGTGCAGCCACACAATTCCATATGATATAATTGATATGTTTTTCCAATGTTACAGATTTGTCAAACGGAAGCTGCATCAATGAATCAGCAGAAAAAAATCGAAGAACTTGAAGCTCAACTTCAGGAAGCTGAAGATATTGTAAAAGATCTAAGAGAAGAGTTGGGAGAAGTACAGACTGAACTGGAAAGGCTAAAGAAAGACAATTTGCAACATTTAAACGAACTCAACAATGCGTGTTCAAGAGAAACGGATAATACAATTTACTCATATCACTCGAGTAAATTCCTTCATCCAAACTCCCAAGAAAAAATTGCTATAGCCTCTGATGTAACAATGCCAAATCCGAGCCAGAAAGTTTGCACATGTAGCTCATATATTATAAATCGAAATTTGCCTTCCATAATATTGAGAGGTAAAAGGCCTGGGCTATATAGAAATGGTTGCACACAGAGAATCCGTGCATGTGAGAGGAATCTGTTGGACAAGGAGTTGTGTCTCTCAGGGGAAACTGAAAAAGTAAATGACGAGAACAGTAGCAGAGAGCAGGAAGAAACTGAAGATACCAGCGGAGCACCAGCTTTTGGGGCAAAAACACCGAGTGAACTTGATAATAAGCTGTTGGAAGATATTAAACTTAGTAAGTTCCAATCTTTTCCTCAGAAAAGGAAACGAGCTAACAGAGTAAGAAAAATCGTAACACCCTTGAGTGGAAAGCGAACTGATTTTTCCCGAAGTTCTGTTTCCGTCAAAGACAGTTCTCATTCGAGTGAAAATCATTCGAAGACAGCTCCAATGTGCAGAAATGTGGACCCAGTTAAAGCTGAAATGTGGACTCATCTAGGAAGTGCAGAATCTTCAGGAAAAGAAACAAATCTTCTGGAAACTTCCGGTGGAAGGATAATGCAAAAAGATAAAGGATTAAAGGAAAAAACGGTGCCATTAGGGGATGAAACTGGAGTTGCTGAGAGTTTTCCGTCTCCTGATTGTAAAGTTGATGTTGAAAAGGTTGATGTGCAGTCAAACGGCTTAGAGCCAAATTCATCTCATACAACTAAAGGGCTTCATAGCCAATCTGTAAGGGAAAGAGTGATCAAATACACATTTCAAAGGAAGCGTAAGAGAGAAGCTTCGAGCGGATCTGTAGTGAATGCTACGCTTGAGACAGAAAAGAAAACGGGAGATAAGCAAAATGGTGATCAAAACACAGGAGATAAGCAAAATGGTGATCAAAACATAGGAGATAACCAAATTGGTCCTCAAAACTTGGAGCAATCGAAGACTAGCTTGTTGAAGGAGTCATCACGAGAAAGTAGGCGATTGGCTCAAGTTGCTCGTCAGGTTGGTGAACGAAAAACCTTAACTTCTCTTGACCATTGCTGTTTATGTTTTGGTGCATCCATTTGTTTGTGCATATATGACATCAATATTACTTAAGATATATCATGTGGATATTATTGAAGAGAGTGAATTGTAGCAAAAATTGGTCGTCATGAAGTGAGTGTCTATAATTGAAGAGAACGGAGAAATCAATAAGGATGTTACACATAAGATCCAAGCGGCGGGTTGGAATAAATGGAGGGGCACATCTTCTATCCTTTGCGACCATAAAATACCATTAATATTGAAAGGAAATTTTTATAAAACGGCCATAACACCCGCAATGCTTTATGGAGCATGATGTTGGGCGACTAAATATGAACACAAACAAAAAGTGATGGTAGCAGAAATGAGAATGTTAAGATGGATATGCGGACACACTAGATTAGATAGAATAAGAAATGAACACATTAGAAAAAAGTGGGAGTAGCACCAATAGATGAGAAAATTAGAGAAATGCGATTAAGATGGTTTGGACATGTTTATAGGAGACCTTTGGATGCACCCGTGCGATGTGTGGAAGGCATGGAATCACTCACCCAAATTAAAAAAGAGGCAGGAGAGGACCTAAAAAGACTTGGAATGAAACTATTAGAAAAGACATGTTATATCTAGAAATAAATGAAAATATAGCTTTTGACTGTAATCGATGGAGTGGTATGATCCATATTGCCGATCCCACATAGTGGGACGGCTTAGTTTGTTGTTGTTGTTGTTGTTGTTGTATCATGTGGATATTATATGCGTTCAGTAGTTTTTTTGTGTTCTCTTGCTTAAAATTCTGCTAGACTAGATAGTTTATCCATGCTGAATGTTGTTTTGTCACACTTCATAAATTTGTTACTGGCGCGCAATTTCAATATCTTGAAATACTGATTTGTGACTGATGCTACTCAAGGAAATGTGTGAAAAAATTCGACCCACTCTGATCTGGACATGTCATTTTATAGTTCACTGTTATCATTGCTGCATTGGTTATTTTGAAAATTCTCTTTCATAAATCATGTAGAGTAGCATTTTCCTTTTCTTGTTTTCTAACTTGGTATGATCGATGGTGGTTATCTGTATTTAATATTAATGTCAGCTGACACTTGAAACCTGAATCATAATATTTTCAGTTGCGCTAAACTTTGATCTGTTCTTTAATGCTAATTTACTTGAAAGTCCCAAGTATGATTTTTTTAGTAATAATGCAACAAATTCTCACTTGGTTTTAACCCTACCCAGGGGTTGCAGTTGCCAATATGTTAGTGGGGTCAAATGCGTTACTGGATTAGAAGAGGTCCGGGGTCCCATATATATCGTATCTGAAATTTGTTTATATATCGATAATAAAAAATATAAAATATGTTATGGGGGTAAAATTCACAACTTAAGTTAAAAATAAGTAGTAAAATTACAAAAAACAAGAATCATTTCTTTAAAATGATAAATGAAGTGAAGACTGAAATCTTTATCATTTAGTATACGTAATGCCATTAGTATGAACTAGTTATTGTCCTAGCTATGCAATGTCTCCACACCCAGACTGCCAGAACCATCCGATATGCTATTTATACATGAGTTGTTTACTTCTCCATTTTTCCCTTTTGTGTTGGATCATCTTATGCTAAGCACTTTATAAGGAATAGTCTACAGAATCAGCATGTGAGTTGTAGTTGATTCAATCTATGTATTGATAAGTGGGGGCCGGAGCAATAATTGTCGTGGTATCACATCTCTTACCATTAATATCTCTGGATTTGGATGCATCCAATAAATATTCTAAGAAGATATTCCGAGAAAAAGTGTTTATACCTTTAATTTAATTTTAGAGACTAATCTATGATTTGTTGGACTAATCATGACATTCATCTTCTTTTAGTTTGATTGTGGTATATGTTCACTTTATTTTTACCATTGTTTTATATTGGCTGAATTCAGTATTGTCTATCAGAACTTAGTAGAGCTCCTCTTTTAGAATGGTCTTATGTTGTGGTCTATGGTGTGAATGCCATTTCGATCCGTTAACTACTTGTTCATCTAATCTAATTCATCTTAAATGCATATGATGGAATGATCCTTTTAGAAATACATTATTTAACTTTGATCAATTTTACTTGACTACCTAGAGATTGCTTTAATTGATTATACATACGGAATCCCTAGTCAAACCATTGTGACGTAGGCAACTCATGAATGCCAGCTTTGCTGTAGATATTGTTTGTAACATGAACAAATAGCATACAAAAGTCTTATTCCGCGGATGAATATCTAGGTCTTGATAGTGTCCAAAGTTTTCGTGCGAGTTTGTTGATGACTAGGTAGTGTTTCATTTACTTTCAGAAGATTTAATATTTTGAGCCATCAAATTATATTAACCCTTGGTTCTGTCTTAGCTGCGACCTATGCTGCTTTCTGATTGTTGTATATTTTTCTTCAGAAAAGTAAACTCTAATAATACTTCACTTATTGATTAACAAATCCTTAACTTGTTTCACTCTAATGTCATCGTTGGACTTTGGTATGTTTTCAAGATATGGGATTTACTATTGCATTATGCAGTCCCACTAAGGCTGAGTGCAGCTCTACTATATATCATTTTCTTACGTTATGTATGGATGTATTTCCATCTCTAATTTCCAGTATCCAGTGTTGAAAAACGAATTTTGAGAAATTATGGTCTTGTATGGATGTATTTCCAAGTCCAATTTCCAGGTTGTAGTGTTGGAAAATGAATTTTCAAACTTTATTGATTTTCGTGTGAGAATTGAGAATATGTTTAGTTTGTTGTCTGAATTTCTGTTTGAAAATGAAAATATGTTTGGTTATAGTTTTGTGAAAGTATTTTTAACATAAGTTTGCGTGCTTGTAGTCTATTTTCATATAGGTTTGCGTGATTGTAGTGAAAATTATTTGGTTGTGTTTTCAAAAGAATATTTCCATAAAAAAGTGAAAACTGGAGATGACTTCATTTCTACTGAAAACTTTCTAAACAAACATAAACTTATTTTCGGAATAGTTGGAAAGTGGAGAACTACTCTTGAAAACACATCCATACAATTTTTTTCGCGTGAAATATGAAATTAGTTGTTTCATGTAAATTTGGAAATGAAAATACGTTTGGTTGATGTCCTGAAAATCCCTATTTTTTAAAATTGTAACTTGCGAAATCAGCTAGTTGCTTCATTTGGTCTCAAACTGGTAAAGGAAAAGAAAGCAGCCATAATTTCCAAAAAAGCATAATAGCAATAAAAAGAAGAAATAATAACACAGACGCCCATAGGCATAACTACCGAACCCCCCTAAGCCAGTGTCTATTGTCTAAGCAAGTGATTGGGATCCGGGAGGAATGAGATGTCAGGCTTGCTCATTCGTTAAATCGCACATAAAAGATGAGCTCGCAAAACATGAAGATGTTCAAGACCTACAGCGGGTCCCAGAATCAATGGAATGAGACACCTTTAAACTTTCACGTGAAACAACCCTTGAATTCGAAGGATTTCGAGACTAAATGGCAAACATCTAGTGCAACTGAGGGAGAACCTCTTGAAATGGCAGATAGATTGAAGAAGTTATTGGTTTTCTACCCTTTATTTAAAAAATAAAGATCACTATCCCTCATCTCTTTCTTCTGCTTTTAGCCCGGGCATACAGTTCACTCTTATTAGTGGGAATCAAACTTAATACATTGTTCTTTGAGTTTTGTACAAGTCAAACAATTCAAGGACCTCTAAATGGGTTTTTTAAGGTTGTACTCGTTAAGGTAGGTTTAGGGAAGGATAAACCTCGCGTCAACTTAGAAGGTGGCGAGGCGATCTCTAGTTTTAGTTTACCACCCCAACTCCGACTCTTGATCACCCTTAGATACATACATAGGCAAATGACTTTAAGAGAAGTGGGAGAGGGAGTGTGATAGAAATCTCATTAAGCCAATTAGATTGCGATGTATTTACTCTTACAATAAATGTTCTTGGTTTTTTGAAATTAGTAAAAAAAGATTATTTTTAATATCTTTTTGATTTCAGTAATGAAATCCTTAAATGGGAGATGGTCCCCCACATATAGATGTCGATCACCCAAGATTTTGATCTTAAATGTACCAAACATTGATATTGAACATTGGTGATTTAAATTTCAGATATGGATGAATGAAATTTAATTAAGATCTCCTTATATTCCTATCCTTCAGCCTAAAAAATAGTAGTTTTTATGGGTTAACATAAAAAGATATACTCCCTCCTATTCAAAATAAGTGTCTTTTCAGGAAAAAAACACACATTAAGGATTGTATTAAAATACCAAATATACCCTTAATTAATCATAAATGCTACTTTGGAACAAACAAATTTAGGCATTAGTTGGAAAACAATACATTTAAGGGTAATTTGGGGAAACCTTTTTCTTATCAGCCTTGAAAATGTGAAAATGACATTCTTTTTGCAGAATTTTTCATGTGCCAAAAAGATACTTATTGTGAAATAGGAGGGAGTATTAATAAGTTTCAAATCTTATTTTTAGAAATAAAAGTATCTGGGGCAACATGGTGAATCCTCCTGCTTGTGAGTAGAACTTAGAAGCATTCTTTATTTTCAGCATTATCATTTGGTGTTTTGAGTTTTCCTTAATCAAGAAAGAAAGGGTTAAGCCCCTCAAACAAATCCATTGCAATATTTGTTTGTTTTCAAAGCTAGGGAATATTCTGAAGATATGGTGCTTCGGATTTGGATATGATTTTTTTTTTAAATCAAACACCATACATCTTCTACTGTTCTACATAGACAATCTGCTGTGCTTTATTATGCAGTCTTCTTTTTTTTGTTTGGAAATCAATTTCATTGCCTTTGTTTTGCTTGTTTTCGATTTGGGCAGCTTATATCTTTGTCCGAGAAGAAATGGTGGCACTGAAGGTGGCTTTTCATAATATGAATGCTAAGAAAGAATTCTGAGCTAGTCAGAGATTGTGTACTCCTCAACTGTTCAACAAGGGAAAAGGGAGAGACAGCCTTAAAAAAAAAAAAAAAAAAGGTTACTGGAGAAGAGAAGCTGGCGGTTATATTTGTCTTGAGAAAAGCAGCGGCGTCGAAGGTGGTTTTTTATATTATAATACAAAAATGGAATGCTGAAATAGGGAGAAAATGTGATTTATCCAATGGAGAAGGTATCGTTTAGGAGAAAAGACTGGAGAAGAGATGCTGGTAATCTCTTAAAGCAGCAAATTGCATTTCAGAGAGTTATATATATCTGGATTTACTTATTATGGACACCATGTCCAGAAAAATGTAATTTGAATCAACTTATTATATTATAGCTAACTTTTATTTATGTGCAAATTTCTTCGAAGTTTTATTCTAGAGTAGTGTTTTTCGTTTTGCGATCGTATGAGTTCATATCGTGTCGACTTTATTGTTTTATCCGTGGTGAATGGTTCCTTGGATACTTGTTGCTTGGTTGTATGCCTCATATGTGCATTAAGTTTCATGTTAATAGCTATTTATAATGTCCTAATTGATGGGGAGAATGGATTACAACTTACTGTATACTTCTTTTTTGGTTCTTTGCCTCTGGAACTGGTCTGCTGTTTTTCTTGGATTGCTCATTAGCTCATGTTGCACTGGTTTTTGAGCATATTTTATTATTTATCTTGTCCTTGAATAAGATAAATTGTTTAACATGACCATTCAATCATGGACATAAATCTTGTGGTCAATCTTGATTTTGGTTGTTTCTGTATTGCAGATGCAAATGTCTATCACCATTTGATCTTCATATTCACATTAGGATAATTACAAAAACACCCCTTATGTTCGGTCTAATTACAAAAAAAAAACCCAAAGATTTTTTAAAATTGCAAAAAACCCCTTGAGGTTTGATCCTTCTCATATATTTTCCCTGACATTATAAATATCACAATTATCCCCTAAATTTATAATAGAATCAAATTTGTGGGGTTTTTGTAATTTTGAAATATTTCTAGCTCATCGACGTTTTTGTAATTATCCCTTCACATTATGTATGCATGATTGAATATTTTAGAGGTAGTAATGTCATCTAACAAAAATGTTATTACCAAATTGGTTGACAACAAAAAATGATGTCCAAATATCCTTTCCAATCAAGCTCGAGGTATAATAGTCTATTATTATATTCTTATGTTCCACACCTTAGTAACATATCTTAGCCTGCATAGAACAGGGTGCAAAAGATGAACGCCATACATTTGAAACGATTTTTATCGAATCGTGATCGGCCCAAACAAACCCGCGACTTTTGTACTGAAAATAAGAATATATACAAATCTTGTTAGCAATAAAATACTGCTATGTTGCAAACAAATGCCACTTTATTTGTTATACGGTATGATAAGGCATGAGCTCTTGTTAGCAGGAAAATGCTACTATGTAAAACAACAATACAGAGGATATGTGATGTATTGAAATAAAAGATCGAAAAAGGGCTCTTACAATCAAATCCCGCCTTACAAGATCA